>AWOL01S0003640.1:0-41615 GCA_000715115.1 Nicotiana otophora
TACACCGTTGATTCGATCGAATCGGAGCTCGTAAACATGGACTTGCGATCCATCGGTGGGAAAACTTTGCCCGATTTTTCTACTCTCCGTAAAGCGTCTCATTTTCAAGGCCCTAAAATCCTTCAAGTAATTATTCGTTTTCAATTCTCTGTATGTATTTTTGTTGCATAACGAATTTGTATAAATACGTTATGCTTTTTTTTGTGTGTGTATTTTGTACTCCTTCCGTCTCTATTTATGTGACAATGTTCCAATTTTGACAGTCAAACTGGTTTGTCTTTGACCATGAGTTTTTCATATACCTTTTTAAGTATTTTGAATTATTAATTATCGTGTCTTATAAAAAATTTTACGTAGTTTTCAAATATATAAATTTTAAAAAAACTTATTCTATGTCCGAATTCACGGTCAAAGTTAACTCGTTTGACTCTTGAAATCCGCAAACCGCCACATAAAGTGGGACAGAGGAAGTATTATTTTTGTGTANGTGACTTATAAAAAAATTTACCTTGTTTTCAAATATATAAATTTTAAAAAAGCTTATTCTATGTCCGAATTCACGGTCAAAGTTAACTCATTTGACTCTTGAAATCCGCAAACCGCCACATAAAGTGGGACAGAGGAAGTATTATTTTTGTGTACATCATGGATGTTAGTATTAGTAGCCAAATGATTATTGCTGTGACGCAGATTCAGTATTTAGAGTCAGTAGATTGTGATTAGGATGGTCTTTTTTGTATAAATTTTTTATATATATACATATGTTCGAGGATTCATCATGAAATTGGTTAGTTTTACGCTGGTTGCACTCCTCCTTTATCCTGGCTTGGAATCAGCAATGTGAGCAAGCTCTCACTGGCAGAATTAGTGAGCATTCATATAGTTGACCTTAACTTGTTTGGGACTGAGGCATAGTTCGGTCCATCGGTGTAGAGGGGCATGCCTTATAAGTTATCACCTTGGCGCCTGCACAAAAGCATCAACTAAGCAAGGCAAAGAGCACAACCTGAGTTACATTGAACAACACCGACGTTAACTTACTTTAGTAGAATCAGATTTCAATCAGTCTCTTCTTTTTTCATCCCCTCGCTATCTCTCCTTCCCCCTTTCAATGTGATATAAATTTCTTTATAGATAGTTTCTGTGCATGTAACTTTGATATTACTGAAAATTTGTCTGTCCAGACTTTGAACTTCTGCCGCTGAGCTTCTTTCCTTATTCTGTTATCATGGTCTTGAGCAGATATCTTCTGTTAGAGATATATCCCGAAGTAAAATGGCTGAGAGTTCTGGAACTTCTAACAATCGACGTCTACTTAGATTAAGGCTCAGTGATGGGCACTCTGAAATAACTGCTGTAGAGTACTCTCATATACCTTCAATTCCTGATGATGTTGTTCCTGGCACTAAGGTAATCCCTTTCGCTATGACAATTTGATAGAAAACTCACAGTAGACAGGTAACTTTCTAATATACATCCTATTGGCTCGTGGCATACTGAAAATATGTATCTCTCATTGTTACTATTTTTAATCATTCTTACAAAGAATTAGTCCTAAATTATGTTATTCTTGATTCCTGCTGGCTATTGGTACAATTTTTGACATATAATATAGACATTTAAAAGCTCATCAGAGGCTACCAACTTATGGCTGTAATTTATATCTAATTCCGGTTATAAAAATTCCAACTCATGACTGTCCTGTTTGTTGGTAGTATAATAAGATGTGCTGAACAGTTCTCATCAACAATAGTCCTCTTTTTTATATGTTCCGCTTTTCAGGTGCGCCTGGAAAACAAAGCTATAGTGCACAGTGGTATTGTGTGTTTGAGTGCCAAAACGATTACTGTTCTAGGAGGTAGTGTTAGTTCTCTTTACGAGGAATGGCAGATGAACAAGAAATATTCAGGTTTCTCCCGTTCAACCTTGAAACAAGCACATGAGGATGGAACTGCTGGTCCACCACCATTTGAAAAGTTGCAGATTGGAGCTTTGCATAAACACCTTTCTCAGCAGAAGAGATATTCCGGTCAGAGGCGTGACATATTTTTTTGACAATATATGTTAGATATCCTGTCATCCTGAACCTAGATTTTTAACATGGGGGTCTGACATACCATCTTTAAACGATAGTACCTCTTATTAGGTGATCTGCAGAAGGCAATGAATGTTTTTGTTTGGGGGGAGGGTGGGTTGTAACCTTGCTCTCTTCGTATGTGGATATTGTAGTTATTTAGAGGGTGTTGATTTTTCCTCCAATATTACCAAGTCAAATATATCTCTTCTCAATACTCCTCTGTTGTGAAGCCGGTTCTGTTTCATTTGGTTAAAGTGCCTGTCTGACTTCTGCAGAAAAAGCTCAAAGTTCTACAGCTAGTCAAATGCATAGACACCAGAACCATGATTTAAGAACAGAGAGCGTGGGTAATGAACTGAAGCCACCTGCTCAGATTGAAAAGAATGAAGAAAAGTCAAGCACCTCTGAATCAAGGCCAAAGGAAGGTGTAGCCTACTCGTCAAATTGCTCTCTAAGGGAACTACTTGCTGCATTCTCTTAATACATCCTGAATTTCAATGTCGCGTGTCCTTTCAAGTAAACCGAAGTTTTAATTTCACTGTTTATTGAAGTTCTTTTCATCTTGACCTTCATCTCTTTGTCTGACAGTGGTCGAAGCAGTCCCTGTTCAAAACCAAGTAGCTGCACAAAAACTACTGCAGAAAATGAGTCAGCCTCGTGATGGTCATCGTTCAAGAGGGCAAAGATTCAGGGGAAGAGGAAGAGAGGAAGAGACAGAGGTCCTTACCCTAGATGAATGGGAAAGGAGAAAAACTGGTGCTAATCTTTCTGCAACACGTGATTTTCCTGATGTAAGCCAAGATGAAGAACTTGCAAGGCAGCTGCAACAGCAATTAGATTTGGAAGATATTCACGTAAGAATATATGGTTGTCAATATTCAAAAAATAGTGGCATCTAACCTATATTTTCATAATGTGGTTTCTATATGCCCCCTTTAAGTTATGATACGAAGATCAAGCCTCGGTCGATAATTGTCAATAATCCACTTACTAGAATAGGTTACAGCTTATATTTATTCAGTTATAACCAAATTTATAATTTCTGGGAATATGACTGCTTTGAGGTGTACCAGTTGAAGCAAAGATGTTATAAAATTCCTCTTGCCTCTACGATTGGTAACAATGTCTCCAAAGTCCATGTGAACAATAACCGTTCTTAAAGCTCAGATAGAGTTATATTGACATATATTTCACCAGAGTTTACCGGGAAGTGCCATTTGATATAGTTCTTATACCAATTTTCAGGAACAAGACGGTACAGCGACGGAGGCAGAGAATATTAGAATGAGTATGTTCACATTTGAAAGAGATGATGCTAGAGATTATGGTACAACAGGTTTTAGAGGAAGAGGTAGGGGAAGAGGAAGAGGAAGGGGAAGAGGTAGGGGAAGGAGAGGTTGACTTTCGTCTACTGTTCAGCCTTTCCCGTCTTTTCTTTTTCTAAGTTAGATTTGATAGTTTTTTGATATCACATACCATTTCTTTTTCTGGTGAATGCTGTTGAGCCAATGTAATGAACAAAGTATTCTATCTTTTTAAGTTTGACATCTGGAAGAAGCTTTCTTTCATCTTTAGGCTGTACTTGATACTCAGTGCTTGCAATTTTGTTCTCTCCTGAGCTCACTTGGCAAAGTCTATTCTGTTTGGTTAGTCGCCCATCCGGTCTCAAATGTGTTTGTTTACTTGATCATAATCTCCCATTTCCTTACTTTTCCCTTTTGTCTTCTTTGGCCATTTGGTATATATAACTGTTTGATCATAGCCATTATCATGTTTTAGGCTATATGTCTGTTCAGATATGTAGGACTAGTTATCAATGGGAAATGTGTTGTAAGTTCATATGTTGTAAGTTAACTTATGTAATGGGAAATATGTGTTTGACCTTTCAATGTTCACTAGTCTTTAGTTTAAACCAGATTGCAAATAGTCATTTTTTCAGCAGCTAGTTTCGTTTATATAGACTGTCAATTTCCTTTAGCTGTTGAGAATTTATATTTCCAGCTTCAGTTTCCTTCATGCTTTCAAAAGTTTGCTTGTTGAAACAGCCAAAGCTAACTAGCTTCCTAAGAATTGTAGAGCCTATGCAAGTTTATTTATTCAGTTTAGTCGCATGCTCTTCCATGCACTAATTAGAGGCGAATTTAGAATGTAAATCTGTCGATTTTAATCTTTAAAATTATAGATTTAGAATCTAATATTTGTTGAAATTATGTATTTTCTTTTACCTAAATATTTGTATTCTGTGTCGAAAATAATACTAGGTCCGATGTGGTTCCTCGTTTTCCTTCCTTGCTCAATAAAGGCTGTCGAGCTGCTTACTCGTGGCTATCACTTATTTGTCACAATTGCTTGTTTGTCGACCGGCGTCTCTTTTGAGACTTTCCTTGAGTATTCCTTAATTTTATTTTTATTGACCATGTGCGTTACGGGTCCCATTCAGCTCATATATCAACAATAGATTCTTTTTGTTTTGGTTTTCTACCTGATATCTCTTATTCGCACTAAAATTTTAATATTGAAACAATCTCTTTACATTTACTAGTGTATTCAGTAAAAATCGAGCTCGCCTACGATTTGGTAGATTAGGCTCAGAACATGACAATCAAGGGCTAAAGATCGACCCCAAGTCCCACCGAGCTAAAACTCGGAGTCAGAACGCCTGCCTTTGAAAACATTGAGTTCGTGATCCCGGAATCGACTTTAGTCCCGAACGAGCTCGAAAAAACATTATTAGCATAACCAACAGAGGACCGAAACATCCGTGACCGGTCGGATATTACGGCAGGAATCTCGACGTGTATCAGTAAGGAACCGGCAATCAGCAAATCAAGGAATTTTTACCTTTTATAGAATTGTACCTAAAGTAGGACTCCTCTACTATATAAAAGGGGGATCTCATAATTCATAGAACACATGGTAACACGTATTCCAAAGCAATATATTATTATTCTCCTTAAGCTCTTATTCTTCTGGTGCAATCACACCGATCGAAGTGTGTTCGGCTCGAGGGTGGCTAATTTTGGCCTTCTGGTGCAATCACACCTGCAGAATTTAGCTCGCAGGTGCGAGCTCGCAGAAGCGACCATGCGTGGGTTGATGCCGAGGTCGCAGAAGCGAGCAGATGGTCCGAAGAAGTGACTAGGCATGGGTTGAGGCCGAGGTCACAGAAGCGAGCAGTTTATCCGAAGAAGCGACCAGGCATGGGTTGAGGTCGAGGTCGCAGAAGCGACCAGACATGGGTTGAGGCCGAGGTCGCAGAAGCGACTGCTCGACCGCAGAAACGGCATCGAAGCTCTAACACTGCTTGAAGTCGGAGAACTAAGTCTCAGATTCCGATATGCAATTAAGGAATCGAACGACGAGGTCATGAATACATGCCTGGAGCTATTAGATAAAAAGCATGAAGCCGCCCTTGTTCGGTTGGCTACCCAAAAGCAGCGGACCGAGAGGTATTAAAATCGAAGAGTTAACCTTCGGCATTTCAATGTCGGGGACTTGGTATTAAGAAAGGTCACACTGAGTACCTGGAACCCGAACGAAGGAAAGTTGAGGCTGAACTGCGAAGGTCCTTATCAATTTATCGAGATCACTGGCAAGGGATCGTACAAACTCGGAACAATGAACGGTGAGCGACTATCGAACAACTGGAATATAACTCACTTGAAGCGATATTACTGTTAAGGTACGACCTCATTCATTTCTTTTACTTATTTGCATTTTGAACTAACACTCGCAAGCGACCGTTAAAGAACGACACAACTTTTAGGCCTGAAAGCATGCTTTGCACTCTGTTTCCCTTGAACCGATTTTATCCCAAATGGGTTTTTCGGTAAGATTTTTAACAAAGGCAACAGAAATCATGCTAACTTATAAATTGAAGGTCGATTACGAACAGGTATCGGAGATCACAACAACAGTATTCGAGGCCTCTCTACGATCGTTCCGAACACTGGGGGGCATCACCCTCGGATAACGACTTTAGTAAGGAACGAAACTTTTTGATTGAATGGTCTCGGCTCGATCGATAGGATTTACTGTAAGGGTCAAACGATCAAATGAATTATTCCCACATAGACTGCCTGAGCCTTGACACAAAACATGTACGCATGTGTAACTATTACGCACAAGAATAAAAAGAAGTCTCGACCTTGCGGATAAATATCTTGCCCCTTAAAATTTTTTCTTTTTATCTCTTAAGGAATTTTCTACATCCGATCCCCTAAAGGCATCGAGCCCAAGGGCCGCCTTTATTCGGTTTCAAACGATCTCTCCCACTCGGGGACTGCCGTGCAGAAACAAACTTGGACGGCCCGGGCTATCAGAACCCGGGGGCACAAGACCTATTAGGCAGCACCCGAACTAAAAGACTACGGCCATCCCCATTCGGGAACTGTTATCTTAGGCAAGTTCGGATAACTCGAGGTGGCAAGCCCACAGGGAAACACCCTAACTAAAAGGCTACAGCCATATTAAAACGGCTCGGAGACGTCCGAGACCCGTAACAAAAAACAAGGCCTTGAAAAATTTCTAAATCGGTTCTAAAGGCTACCTCGGCAAACTAAATTCTAAAAAATTATAAATACTTTGGGGAAAAGTTTTGGTCATACCAAACCCGTACTATACCTTAAACAAAATAATATCAAATGCAAGGCCTGTTCGAACCACCGAACATGGCCTAACTAGTTCATGCTAAGATATTTCGATCTTTGCGAACATAAAGAATAACGCAAAGAAAAATAAAACTCAAAAATTGTCGAAGGGAAAAGGAAGCCTTGTATTATATATACATAAAGTCTTTACAAAGGCCAAACGGCCTTGACAAAAAAAGTACAAAAGTACAAAAATACAAAAAACAAAGAAAAAATGTACAAGGAACTTAAACGGTCTGGTCTTCAACGGAGCCCGCCTCATCGCCAAGATCTTTGGAGTCTCTTCCACCCTAGGATCTACTCGAACCCTCGGAGCCTTCTTCATCCTCTAAATAAGCCAACTTCTTAGACTCGGCTTCGAGCCCCTTAGTACTCTCGATTTCGGCCGATAAGTCGGTGCCCCGAGCATGAATCTCCTCGAGGGCCTCCCTTCGGGATTGCCGTTTTGCATGCTCGACGATATCCTTCGTTTGATCCTGGGCCGCCTCGGCATCGGCCTTATATTGGGCCATCATCTCATCAGCATTGGTTTTAACCACCAAGACCACCGACTTGGCCATTTCGAGCTCCTTGGCAAGATTTTCTTGATCAGAGACGGTCGCACTTAGCTGAGACTGGAGCTCCTCACCCTTTTTGGCCTACACCTCGGCCTTTTCCTTTGCCACTCGAAGTTGGGTCTCAGCCGAGGTCAGCTACGCCCGAGCAATTTCGTTTTCCTAGTCCAGACGGTCCATCTTACCTCTCCATTCATCGGTCTCGGCCTTGACAGCATCCATCTCAGCTCGAAGTTAGGCGATCCAGTCGATTTTCTATTAGACTTGCAGATTCCGACTGTTAGTCACCGAGTCTAGCTCGTTGTCACTAACCTCAAATATTTTTACTGGCTCGACCAGGTCGGCATTCTCATTCCGATACACCTCCAACTCATCCCCTTCATGTTGCTCGCTGAGAAGTTTGTAGGTATTTCTCTTCTTAGTGAGCCCTCGGGCCTCGACCTCAAGCTGGTTCAGCTCGTCCCGATATCAGAGAAAGGCCTCATGATGAAGCACTGATGCCTGCATACACAAAGAAAAATGTTAGGATTGTGAGCACTTAATTTTTGACCATGTTTAAATTTTTCACCACTCTTTAGTATGTAAATATACTTTAAGTTTAATCTATATATTTTTAGCTCTTATTTCACCTTCTATAGGTGTTACTTAAGAAAATTATATCCCACTCTGAATTGACGTCATCAAGAGATAATTGAAGTTACCTGGTTTAGCTCATGTTGTGCTTCATTGATCAGGCAGGGCACGTCCACCTCGTTCATCTTAGATTGGTCTTCCTTGGTCACCAAACACCGAAGGTATCTGGACACCCTTACGGGGGAAGAGAGGACCCGGGCATCCTCCTGAACGGAGATGACGATCGACTATTTCCAGTTAGGATCCACACTCGAAGCTGGGAATCGGTTGACCAATTTCGGGATTGAAGAAGGCCTGCTTGTTCCTGAAGATGGACTCTTCTTCGGCATCTCTGGGTCATCCAACCCCGTGACATCCTCCGTGGCAGTAGAATCCACGCCATCAAAAAAGTTGTGGAAGGGGTTGTCTGCTCCGTAGGCCCCCTCGTTGGGATGTTCTTTCACTGTCGGAGCCTCGTTGTACATGGACTCAGTGAACGAAGGTGACTCGGTGATGTCTATCACACCGAGTGCCTCTTTGGGGAATCGCCCACATCTCGGGAAGCTTCGGTTACAGCCTACTCGTCGACCTCCCTAACTTGAGATAGATCAGCCTTGCCTCTCTCCGGTTCGGAGGCCCCTTGCCCTTCGAGTCGCGATGACATGCAGGCCATCAGTTCGAAGTCTTCATCTTCTTCTTCGGATTCGTCCCTCAACCAATAGAGTGAACGAAGATGGTGCTCGAGCACTGGTGCTTTCTTTAGACTTACGCACCAGCCTTCTCTTTGTCTTCTTCTTCTCCGAGCTCAGAGAACTCATAGCCCATTTTTCATTTCTTCTCTTCGGCCTGTCTCGGAGCAGGGGACTGGGTAGGTAAGTTCTCGCCACCGGATGAAGGCCTCAGTGTGACGTCTTTGGATAAACCTGTAAAAGGAAATGAAACAAGTGAAAACTTAACGACACGAGAGAAACTCAAATGTTACTTACACGGGAAAGGAATCTCACTATGAGAACGAGCCTCCCACTGGCCCTTTGAAAGTTCGCGCCATGAACGCTCAGAATACGGCATTTGTAACACGATGCCCTCGACCCACTCCTTGAGTCGAGGGACTGCATTTGGGACCTGAGTGGCAATTGCACCACCACAAAACACTGGTAAGAAGGAAGGAAAAAAGCATAAAATTACGTGAGATATTCCACTTCTCGGGGAACAACATGCGATTAGCTGGGATCAAGTCTGAGGTCCTCACTCGGACAAAATGACCTAACTAACCTTGATCCCGATCTCCATCAATGCTCGAGAACGTGGTTTTACTAGCCTGACACGCGAGCTTGATCAGCCCCCCCCCTCCCCCACACACACACCCTAAAAAAAATATTTGAGGACTGTATAGGTGTATGAGGTGGTCGACAGTGAACGGGCATCCATCAATCTTGCTCACGAAGAACCAAAGAAGGATCACGATCCTCTAGAATTAAGGGTGAATTTGATCGAGGCATAACTCGTATCTTTTGCAGAAGTCGATGATGACCGGATCCAATGAGCCCAGCATAAAGGGATAAGTGTAAACACTTAAATATCCCTCGACGTGGGTGGTGATGTCTTCATCGGGCCCGGGAACCACCACGTGCTTGTCGACCCAGTTGCAATCCTTTTTTTACCGTATAGAGGACCTCTTCAATGATCAAGCATATATATCTCGAGACCTCCTCACACCGGCCTTGTACTGGGGAAGGTTTTTTGACCTTGAAATTGGCGGTTACTGAGCATCCTCCAGGGATGAATATCTTTAATGGGGGTTCCGATACTGGTTCTTCGACAGCAGTACACTAAACAGTCTCTTCAATAGCCGGTCGCTAGGTAGAAGAATTTTCTTTTTGGGGAACGGTTTTTGAAGTCTTCACCGTGTCTTTGAAAATGAAGGCAAAATGAGGAAAAAGGGGAAGTTAAAGGAGTGCGCTTGATGGTTTGGGATGAAGACGAATAAAAGTTCTTATAAAAGATCTCAAATAACCAAGATGTAAGTGCCAGAAAGTATTAATATTTCTAAAGTACGAGGACAGGAGGTTTGGATGAAAAGTTGAATGAATAAATGAGGGGGTATTTATAATTTTTCAGCGACGATTCGCATCCAGATGTGGCCGACCGGCAACTGACAAGCATTTAATGCCACTAAGACTTAACTGACGAGACATTTCGCTTGTTTTGTCGTTTCTGTCGCGGGGTATCGAAGTAAGAATCGGAAGCTCATGTCGTTTCTCGTCGCCTACACTTCGAAAACCAAGGGGACTATCTCTATACGGTTGAAATCGAGCTCGCCTACGACATAGTAGGTTAGGCTCAGAACATGACAATCAAGGGCTGAAGATCGACCCCAAGTCCCACCGAATTAGAACACGGGGTCAGAACGCCTGCCTTCGAGAACATTGAGTTTGTGATCCCGGAATCCACCCTAGACCCCCCAAACGAGCTCGAAGAAACATTGTTAGCATAACCAATAGAAGACCGAAACATCTATGACCGGTCGGATATTACGGCGGAAACCTCAGCGCGTATCAGTAAGGAACTGGCAATCAGCAAATCAAGGAATTTTTACGTTTTATAGAATTGTGCCTAAAGTAGGACTCCTCTACTATATAAAAGAGGGATCTGATAATCCATAGAACACATGGTAACACGCATTCTAAAGCAATACATTATTATTCTCCTTAAGCTTTTATTCTTCTGTGTCTTGATATTGATCGAAGTGCATTCGGCTCAAGGGTGGCTAATTTTGGCCTTCTGGTGTAATCGCACCTGCAGAATTTAGCTCGCAGGTGCGAGCTCGCAGAAACGACCAGGCCTGGGTTGAGGCCGAGGTCGCAGAAGCGAGCAGATGTTCCGAAGAAGCGACTAGGCATGGGTTGAGGCCGAGGTCACAAAAGCGAGCAGATTGTCCGAAGAAGCGAACATGCATGGGTTGAGGTCGAGGTCGCAGAAGCGACTGCTCGACTGCAGAAACAGCTAAGTTAGTTGCAGGTGCGAAAAGCCCTGGACTGAACATAAAATTCGGGGGTTGGCCATTTTTACCCATTTTTGGATTTTAAGAGCTCGGGTGAGGCGATTTTCAGGGGATTTTTGAAGAAAAATATTGGGGTAAGTGTTCTTAACTCAATTTTGGTCAAATCACCAGAATCCATGGTTGTTTTTAACATACAATTGGTGATTTAAGTTGGAAGATTTAGAAAATCCTCTTGGTTTAAATTGAAGATTTGAGGGTCGAGTTGATGTCGGAATTTAGTAAATTTGGTATGGTTGGATTTGTGGTTGAATGGGCGTTCATATTTTATAACTTTTTTCGGGTTCTGAGACGTGGACCCTGCTGGTAATTTTTGAGTTAATTTCGGATTTTTGTTGGAAAATTAGTATTTTCTTATGGAACTAATTCCAGTAATTTGTATTGACTGAATCGAATTAACTGTGACTAGATACGAGGTTTTCGGAGGCCAATTCTTGAGGCAAAGGTATAGCGGAGTAAAGAATTACCCGGTTCGAGGTAAGTGACCTGTCTAACTTTGTGTGGGGGAAATTCCCCTTAGGATTGGTATTGATATGAATATTGTGATGTGTTAAAAATCGTGTACGCGTGATGACGAGTGTGTACACTGGCTAAATATAGAAGATTATACCTTTAAATTGTGTAGATCTCTGTTACATAGTAATTAAATTATCTTATCCTGTTATATTCATCATTATTGCTCTATTTTTATATTTTAAATTTATCTTACCTTTTTCTTGCTAATTGCTTTACCTGTTTAGTTGAAACTTAGTTTCTTTTATTATGTGCTTATTATTTGAAAGTTGAATTTCTTAATTGAATGATTATTAATATGAAGTATTTGACATTAAAAATTTGGTATTGAGGCAAAGTGTTAAATAGTTAAAATATTATTTTTGTTGAGTTATTCACTTCCGAATATTTTGTGAGATTTTGTATTCATTGTGATTGAGCCGTGAGCTCCTTATTGTGAAAATAATATTGTTGTTGATTTCTTTTGGCAAGTTAAAATATTTGGGCACTTGAAGTGCAAATTGTGATATTGATACACATGGGGTAGTACAAGGTCTGGGTGTTGAAATGCATGCAGTGGGATAAGGGTGTCTTGATACGCGTGGCTAGTAGGGGAACTACTAGAAGTCATGTGGTGTGATAAGGGTGGCTAAAACGCGGGATGCTACTTCGGGAATTTTTTTTTCTTTAAAATTAAATGTGAAGGCTACCGCGGTGATATAAGGAAATAAGATATTGTGAATTTATTTATGATTTGGGAGTACGAGGTGGTACCTCGGGAGTGCCTTTGTTGATATTTCTTTATGGCTGCATTACCTTTGGTTATTTTTGGTGTTTTCCTTAAAGTTATAAATTTCTNACCCTTGTTGATATTTCTTTATGGCCGCATTTTCCTTTGGTTATTTTTGTTTTTTCCTTAAAGTTGTAAATTTCTATTTTCCTTTCGCGAGGTATTATTTGCCCTTATTCTGTGTAGTTAAATTGTGGCATACTCCTTACATGGTTCATTCCCATTGTCATTATTACTATTATATTGTTAATCTTTTCATCCTGTGTGTTATTATTCCAGTAAGGCCTGACCTTACCTCGTCACTACTCTACCGAGGTTAGGCTTGGCACTTACTGGATACCACAGTGGTGTACTCATACTACGCTTCTGCACATCTTTTTGTGCAGATCCAGGTACTTCCTACCAGACCAGGTATTAGTGACCTAGACTGTACGCGGAGACTTTAAGGTATATCTTCCATCATTCGCAGACCTCGGAGTCCCCCTTCTATATGTTTTCTTTCTTTTATTCTCTTTAGACTCTGATGTATAGAGATACTTAAAATAAATTCTTAGAATCTTGTGACTTATTTCTACCGGATTTTGGGAGTTATAATTATTTGAATTGCAGTTTTTATTTATTTCAAATTTCTATTATGTTATTCTGCATTGATAGGCTTACTTAGTCTTAGAGACTATATGCCATCACGACATCCTACGGAGGGAATTTGGGGTCGTGACAAGTTGGTATTAGAGCTCTAGGTTCATAGGTGTTATGAGTCACAAGCAGGTTTAGTAGAGTCTAGAGGATCGGTACGGAGACATTTGTACTTATCTTCGGGAGGCTATGGAACTGTTAGGAAATGTTCACTTCTTTGATTCCTTATCGTGTGCATTTGTTGACTTCAAAATTCTAGACCATTATCTTCATATTCTCTAACAGATTGTGAGGACACGCACAACTGGATCTGATGATCAGACACACACGCCCCCTGTTAGAGCCGCAAGAGGCCGGGGTAGAGGCCGAGGACGTCCATGTGGTGCAGCTAGAGCACCCGCACGAGCTGCTGCAGAGGAGACACAAGTAGTTCCAGTTAGAGAGCAGGCACCTGAGACGCTTGTTACTAATCCTACACTTTAGGAGACTCTTGCCCAATATTTTAGCATGTTTGGCACTCTAGCCGAGGCAGGGTTAATTCCACTTGCTCTTGCCACATCTCAGGCCGGGGGAGGAGCATAGAATCCCGCCGCCCGTACCCCAGAGCCACGGGCCCAAGTTTACCATGCTCCAGAGGTTATACCAGTACAGCCAATTGTCCCAGTTCGGCCGGAGGCTAGGGCAGCATCTTCGGAGGGGGAGCAGCTCATGCTCAAGAGGTACAAGAAGTATCATCCTCCTACCTTCAGTGGCTTGGCATCAGAGGATGCTCGGGGTTTTCTTGAGGAATGTCATTGTATCCTCCGTACTATGGGTATTGTGGATTCTAGTGGGGTTTTTTTCATGGCATTCCAGCTTAGAGGAGTGGCCTACCAGTGGTGGCGGGCATACGAGTTTGATAGTTCGGTCGAGGCAGCTTCACTCACTTGGACTCAGTTTTCAGATATGTTCTTGAGGGAGTATGTTCCTTAGAGTCTCAGAGATGCATGGCGCGTAGAGCTTGAGCAGTTGTGCCATGTTTCTATGACCGTGTCAGAGTATGCGGTCCGATTCAGTGATTTGGCTAGGCATGAACCATTCTTGGTTGCTACTGTTCGAGAGCGGGTTTGTCAATTTATTGAGGGGCTCCACCCTAGTATCAGATTCAGTATGGCCCGAGAGCTGGAGATGGACATCACATACGAACAGGTGGTGTCAATTGCTAGGAGATTGGAGGGTATGCAGATCCGGGAGAGAGAAGAGAGGGAAGCTAAAAGACCTCGAGATTCTGGCATGTATAACAGTTCTAGTGCCCTAGCTGCAGCTCGTCATGGTAGAGGCTATGTGATCCATCCTATTCATTCAGCACTTCCAGCTTCCAGTGGTATTCCGGCTATACCCAGACCTCAGGTTCCATATTATACACCGCCATTGTCTATTGTGCCTCCTATACGGGGTGCTTTTAATAGTCATCCATTCGATCAGGCCCGAGCCAGTCCCAACAGCCACATCCTCTGAGGGTTTATTTTGAGTGTGGTGACACTCGTCATATAATGAGGGATTGCCCCAGACTTAGGAGGGGTGCACCTCCATAGATTTCTCAGGCCTCACCCATTTCACAGGGCCCTCAGGCTTTTGAATCCATGATTACTGCACCAGTTGCTACTCCGCCTGCACAGCGAGCTAGAGGTGGAGGTCAGACATGTAGAGTTTGCCCTAGAGGGGGAGGCCAGGCCAGATATTATGCCCTTCTTTCTAGGACTGAGGCAATTGCATCTGATTTTGTTATCACAAGTATTGATCCGGTCTGTCATAGGGATGCATCAGTCTTATTTGATCCAGGTTCCACTGATTCTTATGTGTCATCTTATTTTTCCCCGTATTTGGGCGTATCTCGTGATTCTTTGAGTTCTTATGTTTATGTATCCACACCCATGAGTGATTTTATTATTGTTGACCGCGTGTATCGATCGTGTTTGATTGTTATCAGTGGTTTTGAGAACAAAGCTGATTTATTATTGCTCAGTATGGTGAATTTCGATATTATTTTAGGCATGGACTGGTTGTCGTCCTATCACGCTATCCTTGGTTGTTACGCCAAGATGGTGACGTTGGATATGCCAGGTCTACCGCGGCTGGAGTGGAGAGGTATCTTAGATTATGTTCATAGTAAGGTTGTTTCATTTCTTAAGGCTCAACGAATGGTTGAGAAGGGGTGTGATGCATATCTGGCCTATGTGAGAGATGTTAGTGTTGATACGCCTACTATGGAGTCAGTTCCGGTAGTAAGGAATTTTCTAGATGTATTCCCAGTGGATATTCCGGGTATGCCACCCGACAGAGATATTGATTTTGGCATTGATTTGTTACCGGGCACTCAGCCTATTTTTATTCCACCATATCGTATGGCCCCAGCAGAATTGAAGGAATTAAAGGAGCAGTTACAGAAGCTTCTTGATAAAGGTTTTGTTCAGCCCAGTGTATCGCCTTGGGGTGCTCCTATCTTATTTGTGAAGAAGAAGGATGGTTCTATGCGGATGTGTATTGATTACCGCCAGTTGAACATGGTTACGGTGAAGAACCGGTATCCATTGCCACGTATTGATGACCTATTTGGTCATCTTCAGGGTGCCAAGATATTCTATCACGACCCTAAATTCTCATCTTCGGGGCCGTGATGGCGCCTAACATTCCACTTGCTAGGCAAGCTAATGTTAGAATAATATTAGCCATTTTTAAATAATTTTAAATTAATTATAACAAAGAAACGATTGCGGAAATAAAGTTTGAAATAAAGTGAATAATCCATAATAATAGCGATGTCTAAATACCATCCCAGAACTGGTGTCACAAGTACACGAGCTACTAGAATAATACAAATAAAGGTCTGAATGAAAATGAAGTTGTCTGAAAGAAATACACAACTATGATAAAGTGGAAGGGGGCTTCAGAACTGTGAACGCCATGCAATTATACCTAAAGTCTCCTGCGAATAGCTGAATCCGAGCAAATCTATTGTACGTCGCTGGGACCAACTCCTGCATCTGTACAAGAAGTGCAGAGTGTAGTATGAGTACCACCGACCCCATGAACCCAATAAGTGCCGAGCCTAACCTCGACGAAGTAGTGACGAGGCTAAGGCATGTCACTTACATTAACATGTACAAAATAATAATAATAACAACAACAATAATATAAATAAAACATGTAACTCATTTCAATAGTTGAAGTCAACTCGGCAGTCATAACCAATTATTACTTTAATCAGTCTCTGTTGCGGCGTGCAACCCGATCACATAATATATTCATTTTTATTTAATCCCGTTGCGGCGTGCAACCCGATCCTCAATATATCTTTTCAATTTATTCTATTGCGGTGTGCAACCCGCTCCTCCAATATATTCATATCAATAAATTTTGTTGCGGTGTGCAACCCGTTCCTCCAATATATTCATATCAATAAATTTTGTTGCGGTGTGCAACCCGTTCCTCCAATATATTCATATCAATAAATTTTGTTGCGGTGTGCAACCCACTCCTCCAATATATTCCTATCAATCAATTGTGTTGCGGCGTGCAACTCGCTCCTCCAATAGTATAATTTACCAATTCTTATAAAATAAATTACTCCAATAAATGTAACAATTAATATAAAATTATAAGACAACAAGCATACAATAATTATGATTTAATTAAGAAATAAGTGATGACAAGTAGCAATTAATTGTGGATATTAAGGAGGAAATAGGTAATTTAATAATTAGTATGCTAAATGTCAAGTAGCAATTAAGTCACATAAATCAAATAAGCATGTAGCAATTATAGCATGGATTCGGGGCATAATATTGAGCAAGAAATATGAGAGAAATAATTAATATAATAATTAATTCATGATTTAAAATAATTTATAATTTTAAATTAATTATGCAAGCAATTAATTCGATGACGTATAGACACTCATCACCTCACCTGTACGTCGTTCACATGAATTTCATATAACAAATAATTCAAGGGTTCTATTCTCTCAAGTCAAGGTTAACCACAACACTTACCTCATCTTGCAACCAATTTCAAGATTCAATAAATCTTTCCCTCGCGAATTCGTGTCTGAAAGCTTCAAATCTAGTGACAAACAATTCAATATACTCAACATGAATCGTAGGAATTAATTCCATATGAAATTATAAATTTTTAAGATTAAAATCCAAAATTTATTCAAAAAAAAAGTGGAACCCACGTCTCGATTCCCGAAAAAACTCACAAAATCTGAACACCTGTTCCGATACGAGTTCAACCATACAAAAATTATTGAATTCCGATATCGGATTGCCTTTCAAATCCTCAATTAAAGTCTTTGAAGATTTCTACCACTTTCAACCCAATCTTTACCGATTTGAACTCAACAATCTTCCCCAAAACTTATTGATACAAGCATGTATAACTAATACTCTCACATCCAAGAATAATTGTAATGACCCGACTTAACGTTTTAAGAATTAATGCCCCGTTCAATGACTTAAGGTCTGAAGCAGCTTCGAAATATGTATTATGACCCGCAGGTGTGGTCGAGTTTGATCTACTGAAGATTCAGAATTAAATTAAAAGAGAAATTCTTAATTAGAAGATTAAATAGAAAGAGTTGACCGGAGAGTTGACTTTTGAGCAAACGACTCCGGAATGGAATGTTAATGATGCCAATAGCTCCGTATAGTGATTATAGACTTAGGAGCGTGTCCGAAAAATTATTCGGGGGTCTGTAGAAGAGTTATGCTTGAAATAGCGAAAGATGAATTTTTGGGAAGTTTGACAAGGTGGTTGACTTTTTGATATCGGAGTCAGAATCCGATTCTGGAGATTTGAATAGCTTCGTTATGTCAATTAGGACTTGTGTGCAAAATTTGAAGTCATTCCGGATTGATTTGATATGCTTCGGCACAAGATATAGAATTTGAAAGTTTAAATTTCATAGATTTTGATTTAGGGTGCGATTCGTCGTTTTGATGTTGTTTGATGTGATTTGAGAATTTGACTAAGCTCATATGATGTTTTAAGACTTGTTAGTATATTTGGTTGAGGTTCTAAGGGGCTCGAGTGAGTTTCAGATGGTTAACGGATCAAATATTTGGACTTGAACAACTGTTGGAATTTTTAGATATCTAATATTGTTTTCCTTCTACACGATCGCGTGAATGTGTCTGCGATCGTGTAGGCTTAGTTGGGAAGTGGAATTTTGTTCTCTGTGATCGCGTGGGGATATCTGTGATCGCGTAGGGTTAATTAGGGGGCTGCTGAGTTTTGTTCTATGCGATCGCGTGAAGAGGGATGCGATCGCGTAGCTCTGGGAAGTTGTGACTCGCAAATGCATAGCTATGGTTGCGATCGCATAGATTAACGGAGCAGAAGTGGTGGTCACGCATTTTCTCTATGCGATCGCGTGAAGAGAGCTGCGATCGCGTAGAGCTGGGAACTCTGTGCATCGCGATCACGTGGCATTATTTGTGATCGCGTAGAGTTAAATTTTGGCAGTGTTGAAATTGTGCTTCGTGATCGTGTGAGGAAGTTCGCGATCGCGTAGAAGAAATCACTGGGCAGAGAGTTTTTTGACTGATTGGAGCTAGGGAAGAGGCGATTTTTAGAGAGATTCTTGAGTGGGTGTTTGGGGTAAGTGATTCTTATCCAGTTTTGATTAATTTTCATGATTATACCTTTGAATCCATCATTTAATTCGGATTTAAATGGAGGAAAATCAAGATTTTTGTAAAATCTTCCAAAAACAAAAATTTAAGATTTGGAGGTCGAGTTGTTATTGGAATTCGATAAAATTGGTATGGTTGAACTCGTATCGGAGAGTGTTTGGATTTCATAAAAATTATGTCGGGTTCCGAGGAGCGGGCCCCGCGTTGACTTATGTTGACTTTTTGGAATAAAATTTTAAGTCGATGTATTATTATCCGGGATTATTTCCGATGAATTTTAATGAAGTTATGCAATTAATTTGGATAGATTTGAGCTATCCGGAGGTCAATTCAGCGAGAAGGCTACTTTGGAATATCGACCTAATTTCAAAAAGGTAAGTGTCTTGCTTAACCTCGAGTGTGGGAAGTACCCCTTAAGCATTGAGTCGTATGTGCAATTTGTGTAATTGAAAGCCAAGTACGCGATGTGACGAGTGCGTACTTAGTTTATATGTGCAAATTACATTGGCTAAAATCCTTAGACGCCTTATGTATTAAATTAAAAAATTTTGGCATTTATTAAATCCTCTACTTGTCATGCCTAGATCCTTGTTTGTTGAATTTGTTTTTACATGATGATTTGGTGGGATTTCCACTTTGATTCTTATGTGAAATATTATTTGTTGAGTTGTTCACTCCCGGATATAATTGTTAAGATTTTGTGTACATTATGGTCGAGCCATGGAATTCTTATTGTGGAAAATAAGGTATTGTTGATTTTTGTGGCAAGTTGTGATATTTTAGCATTTGATGTACAATTTGTCATAAGTTGTAATACTTGAGCACTTGATGTGCAATTTGTGATAAATTGTAATATTTGAGCACTTGATGTGCAATCTGTGATAAATTGTAATAATTGAGCACTTGATGTACAAACCAGTGATATGTTGTAATATTTGAGCACTTGAGGTGCAGTTTTGTGAGATATGATATTGGTACGTTATTTTGTTGGGAAGTTTTGTTTCGGGTGTTTGCACGAGGTTTTTGTCGTGCTATTATTACTATTGATTTATGCACATGCGGCGTGACAAGGCGGGTTGCGCATGTGGCGAGACAAGGTGGGAACATTATTGTGCACGTGTGGCGAGACAAAGCGGGCATTCACTTTACTATTGCACATGTGGCGAGATAAGGTGGGCTATGTCGGAGATTGAATTGAGATGACTTGTGATGGCCTGGGGGCATTGTTGTTGTTGCATATTTACTTTTGGAACTACGAGACGGTATCTCGGGAGTGCCTTTGTTGACATTCTCTGTAGTTGCACTTGTCTTCGGTTATCTTTGTATTTCCGTGATAAGTAAATTATTGTATTCTTCTGTGATGTAATATTTGATTTTATTATATGTTTGTATCCCTTATTGTAATGTATTGGTTTTGGCTCTTGTACGAGACTCTACGGATTTGTGATTCTAGTATTTATTAGTTTTCAAGTTAAGTTGTTTTAAATAAAAGAAATTGTTGTGTGCTTTAGTTCTTATAAGTTTTACATCCAAATCAGCAACTATCGGGTGCTTCATTTTAATTGAAATGTTACTTTTTTCATCCAAATGATTTCTAAAATAAATTTATTTCTTTGTTGATTTTCTTACTTGATTTAAAAATTTTAAACTTACTTTATCAGAAATAAATTGATCATGTGGATCTTATATGTATTGATAATGATATTTGGCATGTAAGATGTCCGTGCAGTTGTGATATGAAATGAGGGCACGAGGTGTCGGGGGGAGGGAATATGATGATTTATTTATGGGCACGAGGTGCCGTGGAAATATAAAAAATGAGCTGATACCCGTGTTTACAAAAAATATGAAAATGGGGTCAGGCCCGAATTTTTATGATTATGAAATGAGGTGTCACATGGTGACTTTTTAATTGAAAGAATTATATTCAAAATATTTATTTGGAAGGATTTTTATTTATAAAGTATTATATGAAAGAATTATATTTGATAGATAATTATTTGAGAAAATTATATTTGAAAGAGAGTTATTTGGAAGAATTATAGGTGAAAGACATTAATTGAAAGACTTGATTTAATTGGGTATAATTGTATTTATTAATGGTGTTCTTGTTGTCTTATTGTGCATATCACTGGTTGTTTTATTTTGCCCTTATTGTTATCTGTTTCCTATCATTTTGTATATTATATTGCACAGGCTATTAGAGTAGTGAGTGTCTTGACTGTATCTCGTCTCTACTTCACCGAGGTTAGTCTTGATACTTACTGGGTACCGATCGTGGTGTACTCATACTACACATCTGCACATTTTTGTGCAGAATTAGGTAATGGAGATATCGGACTTGAGCAGAGTTTAAGCGGAACCGTAAGGATTCAAAGTAGAGCTGCTTGGTCCTCTCTATAGAACACTCTCACTTCTCTCTAAGATCATCAGATAATTGCCCCAAAATAAGCCCCAAAATCTATTTATCAAAATGGGGTCGGGTTATGAAAATAGAAAAATGGACCCTCCGAACTCAAGTCTGCGGTCGCACAATGGACCGCACAATGGGTATGCGGGTGTCACAATGGACCGCAAAACCGATGCTAAAAACGGGACTGCACTGGACAGGTTTGCGACCATTATGCGGTTTGCACACTATATTTGCGGTTCGCACAATAATTCTGTAGTCGCACAATTGGCCTCAGAATCGCATTTTGTCGGTTTTTGGTAATTTGGTCATAACTTCTTATAGGAGTGTCTAAATGATGAACGGTTTGAACAGTTAGAAACTAAACTCGAATATCTGTCATTTTATAGGTTTTCCATCACATAACCCCTTATATATATGTAGATATGCTCATTCAAATTTTGGTCTTGTGCATACTCATTTGGAACTTTAGTCTATTATGAAATTTTCCAACTTGACTTAGACTTAGGCCTCTCCTTAGACCCCACATCACTTATAATATGCCTCATATACTTATTATTATATCCAAGTAATATCCATCATATTAATAGTCCTCAAATGAGAAGTAGAGTCCGCCCCCAAACACATAACATAACTTATCTCTTATTTCACCCATTTCAATTTCCCGAATTTTTACTAACTCCTAAGATTTCCAAAATTTTCGCCAGAGTTTTCTTTGTAACTGGGCCTATCCACCTGCCAGAGAATCCCGAAAACTAATCCTAACAACACATACATAATCCAATCAACGTAACATAACATGAACATAATACTAACAGTGGTCTCATAAGCAATATATTACTAGAAAAGGAATGCCATTAACATCAACTATTCAGGTGATACGTAACTCATAGTAGGTAAGCTCTCAACATCTTCATAGAACACAAAAATGAACGTTTAAATTAAAGATGACATTTTTGGGTCATCACAGTTCTCTAAGATTGACTTATGTTTAGGTTATCATCAGTTGAAGATTCGGGAGCCAGATATCCCGAAGACTGCTTTCAGGACTCGGTATAGTCATTACGAGTTCCTTGTGATGTCTTTTTTTATGCATTTGATGAATAGTGTATTTCAGTCCTATCTTGACTCATTCGTCATTGTGTTTATTGACGACATTCTGGTGTATTCTCGGAGTCAGAAGGATCATAAGCAGCACATGAGGATTGTGCTTTAGACTTTGAGATAAAAGAAGTTATATACAAAATTTTCAAAGTGTGGATTCTGGCTTGATTCAGTGGGATTTTTGGGTCATATAGTTTTGTGCGAGGGGATCAAGGTAGATCCGAAAAAGATTGAGACAGTGCAGAGTTGGTCTAGACCATCCTCAGCTACGGAGATCCGGAGTTTCCTTGGTTTGACAGGGTATTATCGCCGATTTGTATAGGGTCTCTCTTCTATTGCTGCACCTATGACTAAATTGACCCAGAAAAGTGCTCCGTTCAGGTGGACCGAGGAATGTGAGGAGAGCTTTCAAATACTCAAGACAACTTTGACTACAGCCCCAGTATTGGTGTTGCCTACAGGTTCAGGGTCTTATACTGTGTATCGTAATGCGTCGCGTATTGGTCTCGGCGTAGTGTTGTTGCAAAGGGTGATTGCCTATACGTCCAGACAGTTAAAGGTACATGAGAAGAATTATCCTGTCCACGACCTTGAGTTAGTAGTTATTGTTCATGCCTTGAAGATTTGGCGCCATTATTTATATGGTGTCCATTATGAGGTTTATACCGATCATCGGAGTCTACAACATCTGTGTAAATAGAAGGATCTTAATTTACGGCAACGGAGATGGTTGGAGTTACTTAGGGATTATGATATCTCCATTCTCTATCATCCCGGAAAGGCCAATGTGGTGGCCGATGCCTTGAGTCGTAACGCGGAGAGTTTGGGCAGCTTAGCATATTTACCGGTAGCGAAGAGGCCATTAGCCTTGGATGTTCATGCCTTGGCCAACCAGTTTGTTAGACTGGATGTTTCCGAGTCGAGCCGAGTTTTGGCTTGTGTGGTTTCTCAGTCTTCTCTTTATGATCATATCAGAGAGAATCAGTATGATGACCCTCATCTGTTTGTCCTTAAGGACACGGTTTAGCACAGTGATGCCAAGGAAGTCACTATTGGGGATAACGGTGCATTACGAATGCAGGGCAAGCTATATGTGCCCAATGTAGATGGATTACGTGAGTTGATTCTCCAGGAGGCTCACAGTTCGCGGTACTCCATTCATCCAGGTGCTGCAAAGATATACCAGGACTTGAGACATCACTATTAGTTGAGGCAGATAAAGAAAGACATAGTGAAATATGTAGCTCGGTGCCTAAATTGTTAACAAGTGAAATATGAGCATCAACGACCGGGTGGATTGCTTCAGAAGTTAGAGATTCCCAAATAGACATGGGAGCGGATCACTATAGATTTTGTTGTTGGGCTCCCACGGACTCGGAGAAAGTTCGATGCAGTTTGGGTGATTGTGGATAGATTGATCAAGTCAGCTCATTTAATTCATATGGTTACTATTTACTCTTCGGAGCAACTGGCTCATGTTTACATTCACGAGATTGTCAGGCTTCATGGCGTATCGGTATTTATCATCTCTGACCGGGGTATGCAGTTTACATAACAGTTCTGGAGAGCCGTACATCGAGAGATGGGTACTCGTGTGGAGTTGAGTACAACATTTCACCCTCAGGCGGACAGACAGTCTGAGCGCACTATTCAGATATTGGAAGATATGCTTCGTATGTGTGTGATGAATTTTGGGGGTGCTTGGGATCAGTTCTTGCCACTTGCGGAGTTTGCTTATAACAACAGCTACCAGTCGAGCATTCATATGGCTCTGTATGAGGCCTTATATGGGAGGCAATGTCGGTCTCCTGTGGGTTGGTTCGAGCCCGACGAGGCTAGGCTATTGGGTACAGACTTGGTTCAGTATGCCTTGGAAAAGGTTAAATTGATTTAGGATTTCGTACAGCCCAATCTAGACAAAAGAGTTATGCGGGTCGGAAGGTTCGTGATTTTGCATTCATAGTTGGTGAACGGGTCTTGCTCCGAGTTTCACCCATGAAGGTGTTATGAGATTCAGGAAGAAGGACAAATTGAGCCCTAGGTATATTGGACCTTTTGAGATACTTAAAAGGATTGGAGAGATGGCTTACAGACATGCACTACCACCTAGTCTCACTGCAGTTCATCCAGTGTTCCATGTTTCCATGCTCCGGAAGTATCACAATGATCCATCTCATGTGTTAGACTTCAGCTCAGTCCAGTTGGACAAGGATCTATCTTATATTGAGGAACCAGTGGCCATTTTGGACAGACATGTTAGAAAGTTAAAATCGAAGAGCATTGCTTCAGTAAAAGTACAGTGGAGGGGTCATCCAGTTGAGGAGGCGACTTGGGAAATCAAGTATGATATGCGCAGCTGTTATCCCCATCTTTTTACCACTCCAGGTATAATTCTAAACTCGTTCGAGGACGAACGCTATTTAAGAGGGGGAGGATGTAACGACCCGGCCAGTCATTTTTAGAGTTGTAGCCCCGTTCCCCCATTTGCTGCTCATTTTGTACTTTATAGCTGCTATATGACTTTCTTGGGTAGTCGGTTCGGGTCCGGAGATATTTCAGAACGAATTGAGACACTCAGTCTCAAGGATGAAAACTTAAGTTGAAATGATTGACCGGATATTGACTTATGTGTAAACGACCCCATAATAGAATTTGGATGATTCCAATAGCTCCGCATGGTGATTTTGGACTTAGGAGCGTGTCCGAAAAATTATTTGGAGGTCCGTAGTTAAATTAGGCTTGAAATGGCTAAAATAGAAATTTAACCTTGCAAGTTTGACCGGGGAGTTAACTTTTTGATATCGGGGTCGGAATCCGATTTTGAATCTTTGAATAGGTCAGTTATGTCATTTATGACTTGTGTGCAAACTTTGAGGTCAATCGGACTTGATTTGATAGGTTTCAGGATCGAATGTAGAAGTTTGAAATTTCTTAGTTTCATTAGGCTTGAATTGGGGTATGATTCGTGGTCTTAGCGTTGTTTAATGTGATTTGAGGTTTCGACTAAGTTTGTATGTTGTCTTAGGGCTTGTTGATGTATTTGGTTGAGGTCCCGGGGGACTCGGGTGAGTTTCGGATGGCTAACAGATCAAAATTTGGACTTAAACAGTTGCTGGACATTTTGGCCTTCTGGTGCAATAGCACCTGCAGAATTTAGCTCGCAGAAGCGACCAGGCGTGGGTTGAGGCCGAGGTCGCATAAGTGACCAGACATGGGCCGAGGCCGAGGTCGCAGAAGCGAGCAGATGGTCCGAAGAAGCGACCGGGCATGGATTGAGGCTGAGGTCACAGAAGCGACCAGACATGGGTTAAGGCCGAGGTCGCAGAAGCGACTGCTCGACCGCAGAAACAACTAAGTTAGTCGCAGGTGCGAAAAGCCCTGGACAGAATATATAATTCGGGGGTTGGCCATTTTTACCTATTTTTGGATTTTAAGAGCTCGGGTGAGGCGATTTTCAGGAGATTTTTCAAGGAAAATATTGGGGTAAGTGTTCTTAACTCAATTTTGGTCGAATTACCCGAATCCATGGTTGTTTTTAACATATAATTGGCGATTTAAGTTGGAAGAATTAAAAAAACCCCTTGGTTTAAATTGAAGATTTGAGGGTCGAGTTGATATTGGAATTTAGTAAATTTGGTATGGTTGGACTCGTGGTTGAACATGCATTCATATTTTATAACTTTTGTCGGGTTTTGAGACGTGGACCCCGCTGGCAGTTTTTGAGTTAATTTTAGATTTTTGTTGAAAAATTAGTATTTTCTTATGGAACTAATTCCAATAATTTGTATTGACTGAATCAAATTAACTGTGACTAGATATGAGGCTTTTGGAGGCCAATTCATGAGGCAAAGGAGCGGAGTAAAGAATTACCTGGTTCGAGGTAAGTGACTGTCTAACCTTGTGTGGGAGAAATTTTCCTTAGGATTGGTATTGATATGAACATTGTGATGTGTTGAAAGTCGTGTGCGCGTGGTGACTAGTGTGTACACGGGCTAAATGTGGAAGATTATATCTTTAAATTGTGTAGATCTCTGTTACATAGTAATTAAATTATCTTATCCTGTTATATTCATCATTATTGGTCTATTTTTATATTTTAAATTTACCTTACCTTTTTTCTGCTAATTGCTTTACCTGTTTAGTTGAAACTTTATTTCTTTTATTCTGTGCTCATTATTTGAAAGTTGAATTTCTTAATTGAATTATTATTAATATGAAGTATTTGACATTGAAAATTGGGTATTGAGGCAAGGTGTGTTAAATTTGTCAAATATTATTTTTGTTGAGTTATTCACTTCCGAATATTTTGTGAGATTTTATTCATTGTGTTTGAGCCATGAGCTCCTTATTGTTGAAATAATGTTGTTGTTGATTTATTTTGGCAAATTAAAATATTTGGGCACTTGAGGTACAAATTGTGATATTGATACGCATGTGGTGGTATAAGGTCTGGTGTTGAAACGCATACGGTGAGATAAGGGTGACTTGATATACGTGGCTAGTAGGGGAACTGCTAGAAGTCATGCAGTGTGATAAGGGTGGCTAAAATGCGGGATGCTATTTCGGAAAAAAATATTTTCTTTAAAATTAAATGCGAAGGCTCCCGCGGTGATATAAGGAAATGAGATATTGCGAATTTATCTATGATTTGGGACTACGAGGCGGTACCTCGGGAGTGCCCTTGTTGATATTTCTTTATGACTGCATTTGCCTTTGGTTATTTTTGTGTTTTTCTTAAAGTTATAAATTTCTGTTTTCCTTCCGCGAGGTATTATTTGCCTTTATTCTATGTAGTTAAATTGTGACATACTCCTTACATGGTTTATTCCTATTGTCATTATTATTATTATTATATTGTTAAAATTTTCACCTTGTGCATTATTATTCCAGTACGGTCTGACCTGACATCGTCACAACTCTACCGAGATTAGGCTTGGAACTTACTAGGTACCGCTGTGGTATACTCATACTACGCTTCTGCACATCCTTTTGTGCAGATCCAGATACTTCCTACCAGATCAGGTATCAGTGAGCTAGACTGTACGCGGAGACTTCAAGGTATATCTGCCATCGCCTGCAGACCTCGGAGTCCCCCTTCTATCCCTATTATGTTTTTTTTCTTATTCTCTTTAGACTCTGATGTATTGTCACGACCCGAAATTCCCACATTCGGGACCGTGATGACGCCTAACATTTCACTTGCTAGGCAAGCCAACGTTAGAATAATATTAGCCATTTTAAAATAATTTTTAAATTAATTAATAACAAAAAAATAAATACGGAAATAAATTCTGAAATAAAGTGAATAATCCATAATAATAGCGATGTCTAAATATCATCTCAGAACTGGTGTCACAAGTGCACGAACTACTAGAATAATATAAATAAAGGTGTGAATGAAGATAAAGCTGTCTGAAAGAAATACACAACTACGATAAAGTGGAAGGGGACTTTAGAACTACGAACGCCATGCAGTTATACCTCAAGTCTCCTACGATAGCTGAATCCGAGCAAATCTACTGTACGCCGCTAGGACCAACTCCGGTATCTGCACAAGAAGTGTAGAGTGTAGTATGAGTACAACCAACCTCATGTACCTAGTAAGTGTCGAGCCTAATCTCGACGAAGTAACGACGAGGCTAAGGCAGGTCACTTACGAGAAAAAAGTAAAGGGATGAAGAAAAGTAAGGTTGCACCAAGAGTGTGAACTAATGGACAAAGATATAGGTGTAAACTTTGAAATCAGGATTCAGCTCTAAGCAAAAATCAAAAAAACATTAGATAATTTCTTTTCATTTGTCTGAATTTTAGTGGATACAGTAACCTAATATCTATGCTGGTAAAAAATAGCAGATACTCAGTGACATAATTGAGATGCATGCTAACAGCCCGGATACCACCAAAAGAGAGAAGAGATACCTTGTACCGCAAGGGTGGAGCTAGAATACATGTTATATGTTCGGTCCAAATTTTATATCTATCATAAAAAATTACTGGATATATATAAATTATTAATTTAAAATTTAAATAATTTAAAAATATTAAATTTTCAACCGATAAACTTTAATTTCTCACTTTGTAAATATTCTACGAAAGAAGAGAAGAAGAAGAATATAGGATAGGCACTTTGAACGAACTTTTCCGAAAATAAAGTGCCATGACACATCCCATATGCAAAGCGGGTTACTTGCATTTGTTGTTGGGGATAAAATAACATATTATTTAATCACGGAGTGACTTTTAGGTCATTCTGTGACCACACAAACAAAAAATCCTATTGGTGGAAGTTATTGGCAAATATTAACGGAAGAAGAGATAAAAGAAGAAAAAACTTTTGGGGTAATCCAAACGCCACAGTTAGGAGGTCCTTTAATACGAGAGATAAAGAAAATTAATTTTTTATTTTATTATTGCAAACGGTTTATTCGAAACAGTTTTCATATCTTCATAAGTTAGGATAAGGTCTATATATTATGGGAATATATTGGATGTGTTGTTGTTGTTGTTATTTTTCCCATTATTATTTTATAATATTTAACTTCTAATAAAATATTTATACTATCGTTCAATAATATAATCATAGGATAATTAATTGAACATTTCGTTTCCAATATTAAACTCTTTCTCTCTCTCTATATAGTTTTGAAACTTTATGCAATTTTAATATAAAATAAACCATATATAATTTTAGTTTATTTTACATCAGAAAGAATAACTTAATAAAAATATGGATGTTAACATTCAACGTTAATTGCCTTACGAGATCGATTATAAAAAATCTCACTAATCATGTTCTCCATTAAAATTCAAATTTAAAAACAAAATTATTTTTAAAGAAAACAATTTTACTTAATAATAATTATATTATTAAAAATCATGTACTATAATTCACCATATAATACTACCACATTATTATTCATATTTTTCATGCATTATTTATTCATACCTAAAAATAATTCACTCAATCAGGCACCAGGCGCGTGTTGGTACTCGCCATAACTCCAGAACAAGAAATAAAACGGCGCCGACTCAATCAACGTTATTAAATGTTTTTCCTGAAACGAAATTATTAAAATTTTCAAAATTCGAAAAACTGTTCAAAATTTGAGCGAACATTACTCCGACACGTCAGCATCCACCTCAGCAAGTCCCTACTTTTTCATATAAATACCGCCTTACCCCTTTAAATTTGTAGTCTTTTCATTCTCATCGAAGAGTCAAAGGAGCAGCTTCGCAACTCAGCTGCAGCCTTTTCAAAATTTCAACATTAGGGTTTCAAAAAGATTTCTTCATCTTCTTCAGACTATCAAATCCCAAAGAAGTTTTGGTTAGCTGTGTTTCAGATCGGTTTCTGTAAACTTCTGGTAAAGCGTTA
The DNA here is from genome assembly GCA_000715115.1 of Nicotiana otophora. Lineage (NCBI taxonomy): Eukaryota > Viridiplantae > Streptophyta > Magnoliopsida > Solanales > Solanaceae > Nicotiana > Nicotiana otophora. Next base: position 29,433 of record AWOL01S0003640.1, read on the forward strand.
ACGGAAGATAAACATAAATTTGCGGCCAAGTTTTATTTATTTGTTTGATCTGTTTATTTTAGCTATTTTTGGCGTTAAACTGCCTTCTGATTGTATTTCGTTGTTTAAAGCTCGTTTTTAGATCTGGGTTTCTGTTAATTTAGTGTTTGTTCAATAAATTTGAATTGAGTTTTGTGTTTGGAGTAAAAATTAGGCCTTTTTAATCGGATAAGTGCTTGGTTTTAGATGTGGGTTTTGATTGTTTTTAGGATTTATTCAGTAAATTGGATTTGTTTTTTGTATGTTGAAGTCGAAATTAGGGCTTTTAAATTGGAATGGTGTTTGAGGTCAAACTAGGACCTTTTCCAATAGGATATGTGCTTGAATTCACTGTTTGAGCTGAATCTTGTCAAAGATTTTAGCTTTGTTCACTTAATTGGAATTGGGTTTTGGTTTTGTTTCTAAATTGGGTTTTTCTTTTAATTGGTGGATTGCTTGAGATCAATGTTCTGAGCTGAAGTTTGTTTGAGGATTATGGTCGTTTAAGTATTAATTATTAAAGTGAAATTGGATATGTTTGAATTCAAAGTAGCGGTTTTAAATAGAAGAAGTGCTTCAGCTAATGTTTCAAGCTGAAATATGTTGCGAAGTTCTGAGCTTGTTGGAGAAGGGAAGTGAGAAATGCTAATAGATTGTTGATTATATTTCGTCTGATCCGATCATTACTTATAGTCACTGGGTTTTATGTTGATGACTGTAATTACACATGATATGATTGTTAGTGATTTGTTCTTTTCTGTGAATGTTGGTTGGTATGGGTTGTTTCCTGGTGGATGAATCTTGTTGGTTTTGATTATATTTACTTTATCATCTGCAGAACTGTTGGTAGATTAGTGAATTGGTATAGGAGATTGGTTTGACAACAGGAACTTGGAAACTTTAGATAAAGTAAATTTGTATCCTAAATGTATTTGACACGAGTAACATAACAAGTTTTGTACTTTATATTCGGTATATTGAGGAAGAAGAGTTTAAGTAGAGTAATGTGGTCAGTGAGTATTCATATAGCCGATCCAACTTGTTTGCGACTGAGGTGTAGTAGTTGTTGTTTTGAGGGAAAAGATAAACCTCTGGCGTGCAAGCAAATGATATACCCAAATGGAACAGTATCAATATGACAGATAAAGATTGATTTAGAAGTTTTTGTTGAGTTTTGATGCCTCAGTATGTTGTTGTAGACTTTCGGCTTTTGCTTATGGTGAGTTACATGTGAGGATGGATGCTCCCTTCGGTTTGGTCTGATGCTAGTGAAAACATGGGATAGTGTTCTATTCTGTTTCAACAGATTACCTCACCCAAATGCATTATGCCGAGGAGTTTGGTGGGAAACCAAATTTCTGTGTTGTTAGTTGCATGGCTGAGGGGAATTAATATCTCCTGATTGCTCTCAAGATAGATTGCTGTGAAAGACGTTACCGTTTATTTTTATTTTATGTGCATCCTGAACCATACAATGTAAAATATTTGGTCAGGAGAGTGAAGATATATCTATTTGGTGTTACAATGTTGACGCATACTGCAGATGGTTTTTTCCAACGAGCATAATTTTACTTTGATTAGATGCAGCATGGTTTTTCATGGCTCTGGATAAATTCAGAAGGAGATGAATTCATTTTGCTTAAAGAGCCTTTTCACCTTGACAGTACTGGCTTCCCTTATGTTCTTTTCATGGTTCATGTTTTGCAAACTTAATGGCAATGTGGAACATTAATGTCCTGAGATATTCAAGGAGTGTTGAATACTAAAGCTGTGGGGTACAGCGGTTTTATGCTGCAATCTGCTCTTCTTCAATTTTATCGAACTTTTCGCAAATACTTTTTTGGGTATATGGTCTAGAGATGATCGTATCAGATGGTGGATGCAAGTAGCATACATAGAGGATAAAATGAGAGTAGATAGCTTGAAATGGTTGTTCATGTCCCCACAAAGACCTCCAAGCATTGCTTCATCGGTGCGACACTATGGTGGTTGATGTACTAAAAGAGGATTTGATATACCTAAAATCCAATGAAGGATGGTTACACTAATATTCACTCCGGTAAATGCGCATTTGGCACAATGCAAGTAAATGATGGCAATACCTAACAGTTCAAATTTTGGTTTAGGTTTTTTTGTTGTACTTACATTAGATATTGTGCTTACCAGGTATCTATTTGCCTGGTTAGAAATTGTATCTCAGTATCGGGGTAACCGTGAGAAACAGATATCTTAGGTCTAGAACACTCTAATTGTTTTAAAAGAAAAATTGTTTACTAGTATTGGAATGGGGCGGACCCTAATAGAGAGGAAATGATGCATAGAATTCATGAGTTCCCATCTAATTTGGGATTTGAAGCTATGCTGATTGTTGACTGTTATATGATGTCATTTTTTAAAGTTGGTTGTACTTTTTTTGGGGTATGTTTTAGTTCTGGCTCAGTTTATGCTTTTGTCATACTTTAATTTTCAGTCACCAACTGTCATATGTGTCGTTAATTCCTGATGTGTGTTGGACTCTTTTTTAATTCTTGGTTTATATAATGACCTTCAAATACACCCACAAATTCTATTATCCTTTATCACACTCCATGAACTTGTAGCTTGCATACACTTGTTATTTTTTCTATATCGGTTTTTAGGAAGATTTTTCTTGGATTTTTACTTTCAGCACCTCTTACATTATCTTTTGTCCTTTGACAGTTGTTCTATATTCATATAGAAACTAAACATGCCTAAAGAGAGAAGAGATAGATCTGTTTCTTTTGATAGGAGTAGAGCTTCTCCTTACCCTTGTAGCTCGAGTCACTCAAAACAACCGTCATCCAAAAACCCTTTGGAAAACGACGAAAATGTGAAAGACTGGGAAGATGCCCGATGCCCAGTGTGTATGGAACATCCTCATAATGCTATTCTCCTTTTGTGCACTTCTCATGAGAAGGGCTGCCGTCCTTTTATGTGTGATACAAGCTATAGGCATTCAAATTGTTTTGACCAGTTCAAAAAGTCATTTGAAGAAGCTTCAGCATCAACAACACAGCAAGTGGAGATCCCAGCTTCAGCTTCTATCGCGGAATCTACCACAGTGATAACAGAAGCTCTGTCTGATCTGCCAGGTGAAAGAACTGAAGGTGGTTCTATATCCCTAGGTGCCTTGTCTTGCGAGAACCATGAAATGAAAAAGATGCAATGCCCTCTCTGCCGTGGCCAGATAAATGATTGGATTGTCGTGGACTCTGCCCGTCGTTACATGAATGCAAAACTAAGAAGCTGCTCTAGCGAGACATGCGAATTCAGTGGCACATATACAGATTTGCGTAAGCACGCTAGGCAGGAGCATCCACTTGTACGGCCTACAGAAACTGACCCAGAGAGGCAGCGTAATTGGAGGAGATTGGAGCGGCAGAGAGATTTAGGAGATTTACTCAGTACATTGCAGTCTTCTGTTGGAGAAGAGGGAAGTGAGAGCACCAGTTTAACCTTCGATGAGGGTGGTTTGCTGACTGTTTTCCTTTTTGTTCGGATTCTCCAACCTAGGAGTAATTCTGGTAGTAGTAGCTGGTCAGGCTCCTCAAGAACTCGGGCTCAAGCAACTGGTAGGAGACGACCTTCGAGAAGACTTTGGGGTGAGACCTATGATGGGGAAACTGAATCTAGAGATGACGACAATGAACAGTCTGATGGAGGGTCAGGTCCCTGGAGGCGCCTTGGGAGATTACGTCGACGACCAACACCAGAGAATTAGTTGGGCCGCAAACACGTGTTTGCTTGCTGTTCCTCTTTGTTGCTACTGCTGTAGGTATATGCTACTATGGTTATAATTCATTTCTCTGCTTGTATACCTTTTTATTTTGGAAGTTTCAACAATTTGAAAGTGGTTTTTGGTGATCAATTTCAGGGTGTAGAAAATGAAGGAGGAAACCTCGTCTTCCGAACTTTGTCGCGCTGAAGGAACAGTTGTTTCTTGGATTAGAAGGATTCGGAAGAGAGTCGAAATGGAAGAATTCTGTTTGGTTAATAGTATACATCTCTTTCTTGATGAATGTCATCTCAGCTTGTGTGTGCTGCAAATGCTTTAAATCTTTTTTTAAAAAACTGAATTGATAAAGTTGGAAAGCAATTGCTATTTATGCTTCTAAATCTTATCAATAAATCTCATGCTGCAATTATATGGTTGTGCTTGCATTTTTCAACTTTGTGCTATAGCTTCAACCACAACAGTATGAATGAACACATTCTGATTTTAGCTCTTTAACAATAACAGCATGAACAATAGGTGAAAAACTCTTTTATTAGCTGTAAATTTAGGTGTATATCAACTCTAAAACTAGAGCTAATGTAGGGTATCTAGGTCCTGTAGAAAGAGTTAAAGAGGATAAATATACTTCCATTCATTCCCAGTTCTTTAAAAAATAAAAGGGCAGTTCGGTGTATGAAACATCCTGTCTTCACGCGGGTCCGGGGAAGGTCTGCATCTCAAAGGGTGTGATATAGGCAGTCTACCTTACATTGAGTTTATGGCTCGAACTCGTGACCTATATAGGTCATATGGTGACAATTTTACCGTTGTTCCAAGGCGTCTTTCCATTCATTCCCAATTCTGTGTAGGATAATATGGAACCAGTGGCAATGCCACACTATGCCACGAGTGTTCAAGCGAAAATCCTTTGTCGGATAATTATAGTATGTATATAGATTACATATTATTTTATATGGCTATATATTATATTTTGAATACCCTTAACACAGTTGAGTGAAGTAATCCACCAATTTAGGGTGTTTAAAGTGAGGTGTTATTCATGGGTTTAAATCCTTATCTAAACATTTTTATTTGATAATTTTGTTGGGGTATCATCACTTTTGGCCCGCGCCAGAAACTATTTACATCTGGTAGCTGAAAAAATGTATAATATGTGTATAATTTTTGTATATAACATACATAATGTGTGTGTGTATATATATTATACATTTGTTGGCTATTATTTTTACAATGACTATACAATGTCATTTTTCTAATTTTGTTCACCAAAATAAAAGGAAAACCATCATATGTGGTCTATTTGACTCTTTTTCAATTTGAACAAATCCTAATAAATAATCTTAAAAATTAAAAATTGTATAAAAATAAACAACTAATCTTAAATGTTGCTTCTTAATTAAGTTTTACAAGTTAAAAGTCAATCTCGTTATATACTACGGACCTCTCGATCAGTGGCGGAGCTAGAATTATCCCTAAGGGAGGTCAAAATATAAATAAATAAGCATATGAACAAATTAAGGGGAGTCAACATATAATATATATGCATAGAAATAAAATATTTAACCTATCTATGCGATATAATTTCCCGACGAAGGGGTGTCAATTGACTCCCCTTGCCAATGAGTAGCTTTGCCACTGCTCTCGACTCTCAATTTTCTTTGGTTTTATGCTTACTTTTATTAGTAAAAGTTTTTTGTCTTGTTTTATGTTAGTTTTGATTTATAAAATTATAGTTACAAGTATTTTAATTATTTAGCTAAATATTGTGTAGTTTGATTTATATACCCATTCATCAAAAAAAATTATCGACTTCTTAAATTTGAACACCCTTGACGAAATTCGTGGCTACACTACTGTATGAAACTATTATCTGCTGAAAGGACCCCATTTTTATGATCCCTTTCTTTGCTTTTGATTTTCAATCGAGATATTGACAACTAGGGCTTGCTCAGTTGGTAAAAATACTTCCACCTACGACTGTTAGGTCCTAAGTTCGAGTCACGCTAGAGGGGAAGTGTGGAAATACTATAGATCCTTCTAATTTGGGAGGGTTTAAAAAAAATCGAGATATTGTAAAAATTTCTTCAAGACATAAAGAAAAAAGAGAAACAAATTTAGAGGGGATTATCAACATCCCCAAATGCATTTTTTCTTAACCTATCTTTCTTTGACGTAAATCCAACCCAATTAAAGACATTAGTTAATGCAAATCATTTTGGGTGAAGTTCAAAAATAACTATTTTATGGACTTTTAATTGAAAAATAGTCATATAAAAGTCATTGAAAAATAGCAAATTTTTAAAAATTTATGATAGTGTTATGGATTTGAATTTTAAAAAGTGAAACTCCATGGTAATATCCGGTACAAAGGCGGATACATGGAGTTTTACTTTTTTTAAAGTTTGAAATCCATGATGCTATCATGGTATTTTCACATTAAAAAGTAGCGACTTTTAAAAAATATTATCTATTTTTCAAAATAACCGATCTGAAAATTTGCTAGCCGATACAAATTTTACAATCATTTTTGCACCACTTGACCCAAAAGTCCATGTGAATAGGCCCATAAAGCATCCAAAATCACTCCATTAGGAACGCAATTTCTCAAATTAAAAATTGGGATGTGAGGTTAATCCAAGTGAATGAGAATATCATATAGGATAAGCCATTACGGTTGAATCATTTTAAAAACATGTTTATATTAAATCCAAATTAATTATCACTAATGTGCATACCCTTGATAGGGGAGTGTGGAGATCGAGAATTAGGGTAGTAGCTTAATAATAGTTGAGCATATTTCTTTTCCAAACATGCACTTCTTTTTCATAGTACTAGTGTTATCCTCGTGTTCTCTATTTTTAGATCTCTATTATTACCTGATGTTTCCTTTTGTTCTTTTTTGGTTGTTGTTACTATTTCTCTTTCCGTAGTTCTTTGTCATAATTGTTGTGATTTTGCTTTTATTGAGCCGATGGTCTACCAGAAATGACCTCTCAACACAAGGTATCAATAAGATCTGCGTACATACTACTCTCCCCATACCTACTTGTGGGAATACACTGAGTATATTATCGTCGTTGTTATTTGTTATTGCACAGGTGCATAAAATAACACTGCTAAAAAAACTGGAATTAACTACCAACTTCGTCGCTAAGCTATCGTTAAATCACCGGTAGCTAACAGAATCTTTTGATAATTTATCACTAAGTAAGATTAGTGACAAGTTTTATTATTTAGTTATAGAATTTATCTGTCGTAAATTCTTGTATTTTTTATAGTGTGACATTCTTTAACTTAAAGTCTTGAATCTGCATCTACTATATCCAAACGACATCCAATATCCTATGCAATATCTTTAAAAATTATCATAAGATACTGACTTTATGGTCAACTTAATGCTAGAAGATAATCTAAGATTATTTTTCTCCTTAAAGCATTTTGTGTCGTCCACAAAACTAAAGTTCCACATTTTCAGCATAAATAGAAGATTGAAAATTTACAAAGATCAAACTTTATGATTTTTCTCCAATAAACCACGTGCAGCCCATTGGAGTTGGAACTATATTTTAGAAACTAATGTAACTAAGTGACAAAATAGGACAAATAAATGTCTCAGATCCCATTAGTTTGACGCTGCCCATAATAATCTGTCCCCAGACAAAGGCTAAAATGTTTGCAGAAGAAAGACACACAGTTCCTAAGTATAATACATCCATATCCCTTTTTCTTTTCTTCTTATTTTAAATGGATTAGTCGCTATTTGGATTAGGTGAATATATAATATATGTATAATTCATATACAATATGTATATAATTATATATAATCATGTATAATCTATATATATCGGGTAAAAAAAGTAAACAGTAAATCCTAACGACTATTTTGTATACAAATTCCTTATATATATCGATATTGTAAAGCGTTTTATACAATAAATAAATTTTAACATATAATAGCATGTTACTTGTTATTTTTACCATATTATCGATTAATATTTATCAAGTAATTTACCTGTAATTATCTAATAAGTCAACTTTTTACGTCGTTAGTGAATAAAATTTAAACTCTTTTTGTCTAACCATCCCAAACAGGAGTGGATGTAACCTTTCGTCTACGAGTTCAACTGAATCCATAACTTTCGATAAGGAATATGGATTTAAATATAAAAATCTACTAAAATCTCAACAAGTATTATATTTGAAACTATAATTTTAACAGTACAATGAGTTCAATACTAAAATCTTAAAAAATGAACTCATTAAATTTAAATCATGGATCTATCTCTGATCAGAAATGGGCAATTTCTCCATTCCCGAAGACTCAAATACGAGTCCTTTGATTAAGGGCGAAGGTCCTCTTAATTTAAGTGTCTTCCACTTCCACATAAATTAATGTATGCTTTTCTTTTGTCCAATTTTTGCATACCCAAAAAACTTAGAAAATTTTATTTGTTATATTACTATTTCTTTCTTTTACTATAATTTTCTTTTTGGGATGTCAGCTATGCCATCTTTCAGTCTGCATTTTTTCCATTTTATTGCATTGGTGGAACTCTGTATCAATACAGCCTTTTTTCTGATTTCTTATCCTCTTTCCATTCCTAGCTTTATCTTTCTGATTTTTAAACAAGATTCTTGATGAGGTTTTTTTCCTTCTTTAGGTATTTTGTTTTTGGTTTTTAAAATTTAATCCTCAATATTCAAAACTAATAACATTTGGGTCAAAGTACATTACACATATATATGTAGAGAGACTTGAAATATAAATATTATATTTGAATTCATAATTTCAGAGATAGTAAAATAGGTTTATTGATAAATTCTTAAAGGTCAAATCCATCATATTTAAATTGTGAATTTGCCATTAGACACTAATAAAATAGGCAATTTCATACCACTCAATGGAGAAAATTGACTATCAAATATTTCAAATTAACTTTTCATACCAAGAACTTTTCATATGACAAACAACCAAAGAAATAATTGAAAAAAGTGAACACTATAAAAGAATTGGATTTTGAATAGAATTTCAGTAAATTAGAAAATCAAATATCTCAATTGGCTGCATGCATTATTCAACAAATTACGGACTGACGAAAAGATCGTTTTCCGCTTCTTGACATCAGATTGTCTTGGACATTTACTAATATGTCGACAGCTTCTTGAGATCAGATAGTTTTGGGCATGTACTAAGTAGTTTCTCAGCTTCTTAACATCAGATCATCTTGAATATTTACAGATTCTATTCTAATATGATATTTGGGTCAAATTAAAAGATTTGGTAGGTGTTGTGGGATTTATGGTAATCAGGGGAGAAGAATGTATGGGGCAAGTTATGGAGGTTTTAGTTTCTCAATATATTTGCTACCTTTGTAAGATATAACATATATCTTTGTCTGCTAAAATGCTGCCTAAATTTGCAACCAAAAAGGGAAAATGATAAGATCATGCAGGCACAAAGGGGAGAATGAAACAAAAGAATTAAATGAAACTTGGTTATGCTGTTTTTTTTTGAATAATAAGTACAAAAGAAAAAGTTTTTGGCTTTTGAAAAAGTTCGATCAAATAATGAGTAAACAAATATTCTAAAATCTTTCTTTGTACATAATAATATATGATATATGATCTTGTCTATGAATACAATTATGTTTCGGTGTGATATTTACTATGTTAGTGTTAACTAACCGAAAAAGGGTCAGAAATTGTGATGACCCAAAATGTCATTTTTAAATTTAATAATTAATTTTGTATTCTAAGACCTCAAAAAATACTATTTATCATTCCTCAACTTGCGTGCGCAGTCCGTAAAATTTTCCGGAAAGATTTCAGGTGAAAAATGGATTAAAATGTGAATTAGAGGTTTAAAACTCAACTGAATTGACTTTTATCAATATTTTGAACAAACGAACTCGAATCAGTATTTTGACAGTTCCGGTAGTGCCGTATCGTGAATTGGGACTTAGACATATGCCCGGAATCGAATTCCGAGGTCTCTAGCCCGAGATATGGAATTTTGATGAAAAATTAAAAGTTTAAGTTCAAAGAGTGACCAGATGTCGAATTTTGTGCAAACAACCCCGAAATAGAATTTTGATGATTCCAACAGCTCCGTATGATAATTTTGGACTTAGGAGCATGATCAGAATTTTATTTGGAAGTCCGTAGTGAAATTAGGCTTGAAATGGCTAAAATAGGAATTTAAAGTTTGGAAGTTTGACCGGGGAGTTGACTTTTTGATATCGGGGTCGAAGTCCGATTCTGAAAATTTTTATAGTTCTGTTATGTCATTTATGACTTGCATACAAAATTTGAGGTCAATCGTACTTCATTTGATAGGTTCTGATGTTGTTTGTAGAAATTGAAAGTTTCAAAGTTCATTAGGCTTGAATCTATGTGTGATTCGTGATTTTAGCATTGTTTGATGTGATTTGAGGTTTCAAATAAATTCGTATGATGTTTTAGGACTTGTTAGTGATTGGGTTGAAGTCCCGAGGGCCTCGAGTGAGTTTCAGATGGTTAACGGATCAAAAGTGAGACTTAGCTCCTACAAAAGCTACTACAATTTTTCTGCTGGAAATGTTGTCAAAATCGGGCTGCCTGTCAAAATTGGGCTGCCTGTCAAAATCGAGCTCCCTGTCAAAATCGAGGTCCCTCACAAAATCGAGGTCCCTGTCAAAATCAAGGTCCCTCACAAATCGAGCTCCCTGACAAAATCGAGCTCCTTGACAAAATCGAGCACCCTGATAAATCGAGCTCCCTGACAAAAATCGAGGTCCGTGACAAAATCGAGGTCCGTGACAAATATGTAAGTTATAAAAACAGGAGACTTCGTCCCATTTGCTTTTTTGACGAATTGAAGCTTGAGGAGAGGCGATTTTGATATATTTTCAAGGAAAAATATTTGGGTAAGTGATTCTAACTCGGATTTGATCAATATACACGAATACATCATTGTTTTCACCATTTAATTAGTGTTTTGAGATAGAAATTTGGAAAATTTTAGAAATCTCATAGAAATGAATTTTTGAGATTTCGGTATTGATCCGGAGTCCGATTTGAGTGAAACTGGTATGGTTGGACTCGTAATTGAATGGGTTATCGGATTTTGTAAGTTTTGCCGAATTCCGGGATGTGGGCCCCATGAACAATTTTTGAGCTAATTTTGGATTTTATTGAAAAGTGTAATATTTTCTTATGAAATTGATTCCTATAAATTTTGTTGACTGTATCGAATTAATTATGACTAGATACGAGTCGATCGGAGTCAGAAAATCGAGGAAAAAACATAATACTTGGTTAAATTAGAGCAAGTCGAGGTAAGTGACTTGTCTAACCTTGTGTGAGGGAAATTTCCCCTAGGATTGGTATTGATGTGATTATTGAAATGTGTTAAAAATCGTATGCACGAGGTGACGAGTGTGTACACGGGTTAAATGTGAAGGATTATATTTTTAAATTGTGTAGATCTTTGTTGCGCATTTATTAAAATATTTTATCTTGTTATATTCTTCATCATTGATTAAATGTTTATATTTTAAATTTATCTGACCTTTTCCTACTAATTATTTTACATGTTAGTTGAAACTTGATTTCTTTTATTTTGTGCATTATTTGATGGTTGATTTTCTTTAAATTAAATATTATTAATATGAAGTATTTGACATTTTTAAACTTGATATTGAAACAACGTATTAAAGATTTTGAAATATTATTTTTCCTGAATATTTTTGTAAGATTTTCGTACTCATTGTGATGGAGCAATGAGCTCTTTATTGGAAAAAATATTATTGTTGAATTATTTTGACATGAGTCGTGAGCTCTTTATTGTGGAAAAATATTGTTGTTGAATTATTTTGGCAAGTTAAATTATTTGAGCACCTGAGATGCAAATTGTGATATATTATAATATTGATACGCATGCGGTGATATAAGGTGTGGGTATTGAAACGCATGCGGTGAGATAAGGGTGGCTTGATACGTGTGGCTAGTAGGGGGGAACTACTAGATGTCATGCAGTGTGATAAGGATGGCTAAAACACGGGATGCTATTTCGGGAAAAATATTTTCTTTAAAATAAATCGTGAAGGCTCCCGCGGTGAGATAAGAAAATGAGATACTGTGAATTTGTTTATGATTTGGGACTATGAGGCGGTACCTCGGGAGTGCCCTTGTTGATATTGATTTATGGCCGCAGTTGCCTTTGATTATTGTTGTGATTTTCTTAAAGTTGAAAAGAATTTTGTTTTGTTTCCACGAGGTATTTATTTGCCATTATTTGATGTAATTAAATGTGACATACTACTTGATTCATTTCCATTATCATTTTATCTTATAATATTGTTTAAACATTTTACCATGCCATTATTTATTCTCGAGTAGGGCCTGACCTGACCTCGTCACTACTCTAT
>AWOL01S0003646.1:13144-24818 GCA_000715115.1 Nicotiana otophora
GCTACTTTTCAGTTAGAGGGCAGAGCCTGTAGATGGTGGCAGTCTTATGTTCTTGGCAGACCAGCAGATTCTCCTCCCATAACTTGGGACATGTTCAATTGTATCTTCCTGGACATGTATATTCCACCCTCCCAGAGGGAAGAGTTGAGGTTTCAGTTTGAGCAGCTCCAGCAGGGTCAGATGTCAGTGACCAATTATAAGGCGAGGTTTTCTGAGTTATCTCGCCATGAACTTATGATACTCCCTACTGAGGCGGAGAGAGTGTGGAGGTTTGTTGCGGGTTTACATACTGGCATTCAAGCCACTATGGATCGAGAGGTTAAGATGGGTACTTCTTATGAGCTAGTCATGGAGATAGCCCGCATGATTGAGGGTGTACGTCAGCGGAGCTGAGAACATGGTATGAGAGATAAGCGATTCAGGTATTCTGGAGAGTTCAGAGGTGCTCCGTCTGGGGGCAGAGGTTAGTTCGTAAGAGGGCAGTCTAGCAGGTCCCCACATCTAGCACCACCGCCTCCTCGGGGTGCTTCAGTACAACCTTATTTTAGTGCTATACCAGAGAGTTCTTATCGCCCACCAGCTATTCAGGGTTCTTCCCATGGGTATTCATGTCCCCAGGGCCAGACCTCTAGTCAGCGGCTAATTGCACCGCAAAGTTGTTATGAGTGCGGGGATCCCAGTCACATACGGAGATTTTGCCCCAGGCTTCGGGGTAAACTAGTGCAACAGGGTCAGCAGCCTATGATTACCGGACCAGTTGCTCCACCAGTCATCCGACCACCTAGGGGTGGAGGACAGGTGGGTAGAGTCCGTCCTAGATGTGGAGGTCAGCCAAGTGGAGGTCAGCCAGTTGGCGCTCCAGCTTAGTTCTATGCTTTTTCGGCCATACCAGATGCAGAGGCATCAGATGCCGTGATTGAAGGTATTATTTCTGTTTGCGGCAAAGATACCTCGGTATTATTCGATCCAGGATCTGCATATTCATATGTGTTATCTCTATTTTCTCCATTCTTGGGTGTTTTTTGTGAGTCCTTAAGTACTCCTGTTTATGTGTCTACTCTTGTGGGCAATTCTGTTGTTGTGAACCGGATCTATCGGTCTTGTATTATTACATTCTGTGGTTATGAAACTAGAGCAGATATCCTATTGCTTGAGATGACCGATTTTGAAATTATTCTAGGCATGGACTGGTTATCTCCATATCATGCTATTCTAGATTGTCATGCCAAGACTGTTACCTTGGCTATTCCAGCATTTCCTAAGCTGGAGTGGAAGGGTTCGTCTGTTAGTTCATTTAATCGAGTTATTTATTTTATAATGGCTCAACACATGGTTGAGAAGGGTTGTTTGGCTTATCTAGCCTATGTTCGGGATACTACTGCAGAGACTCCGGCTATTGATTCAGTGCTTGTAGTTCGGGAGTTCTCCGATGTATTTCCTTCAGATCTTCCAAGTATGCCACATGATCGTGATATTGATTTTTGTATTGACTTGGCTCCAGATACCCAACCTATATCTATCCCACCGTATCGCATGGCTCCGAAAAAATTGAAAGAATTGAAAGAACAACTTGAAGAGTTACTAGCCAAAGGATGGAACAATGTGGATGTGTATTGATTATCGCCAATTGAACAAAGTCACTATTAAGAACAACTACCCGTTGCCGCGTATTGATGATCTATTTGACCAGTTGTAGGGTGCAAGGGTGTTCTCTAAGATCGACTTGAGGTCGGGGTATCATCAGTTGACGATTCGGGATTCAGATGTTCCGAAGACTACTTTACGGACTAGATATGGTCATTATGAATTTCTGGTGATGTCCTTCGGTTTAACTAATGCCCCGGCAGCGTTTATGGATCTGATGAACAGGGTATTCTGGCCATATATTGATTCGTTTGTCATTTTCTTTATTGATGACATTTTGATCTACTCGCACAGTAAGGAGGAGCATGAGCAGCATATGAGAGTAGTGCTTCAGACATTGCGGGAACAAAAGCTATATGCTAAGTTATCTAAATGTGAGTTTTGGCTAGAGTCTGTAGCATTTTTGGGGCATATTGTATCGGGTGATGGTATTAAGGTTGATCCCAAAAGGATTGAGGTAGTTCGGGATTGGCATCGTCCTACTTCGGCGACTGCAATCTGGAGTTTTCTGGGTTTAGCAGGTTATTATCGTCGGTTCGTGGAAGGTTTTTCATCTATTGCAGCACCTTTAACCAAATTAACCCAGAAGGGTGCTCCATTCCGATGGTCCGATGATTGTGAAGTGGTCTTTCAGAAGCTCAAGACATCATTGACTACAACACCAGTGTTAGTGTTGCCTTCCGGTTTGGGGATATATACAGTGTATTGCGACTCTTTACGTGTCGGCTTGGGTTGTGTATTGATGCAGGAAGGGCAAGTTATTTCATATGCTTCACGTCAGCCGAAGCCCCACAAAAAGAATTATCCGGTACATGATTTGGAGTTAGCTGCAATTGTTCACGCTTTTAAGATTTGGAGGCATTATCTTTATGGGGTGTCTTGTGAAGTTTACACTGATCATCGCAGTTTGCAGCATTTGTTCAAGCAGAGGGATCTAAATTTGAGGCAGNAGCTGCAATTGTTCACGCTTTTAAGATTTGGAGGCATTATCTTTATGGGGTGTCTTGTGAAGTTTACACTGATCATCGCAGTTTGCAGCATTTATTCAAGCAGAGGGACCTAAATTTGAGGCAGGCAGATGGGTGGAGTTACTAAAAGATTATGATATTACTATCCTGTATCATCCGGGCAAAGAAAATATGATTGCAGATGCCTTGAGCAGAAAGGCGGAGAGTATGGGTAGTTTGGCTTTCATTTCAGCAGAGGAAAGGCCATTAGCCTCGGATATTCAGTCCTTGGCTAACAGAATTGTGAGGCTGGATATTTCAGAGCCCAACAGAGTTCTTGCATATGTTGTAGCTCAATCTTCACTATTTGAGCAGATCAAGGCTCGCCAGTATGATGATCCACACTTAATGATTCTCCGAGAAACGGTACTACGGGGTGGTGCCAAGGAAGTTACTATTAGAGCGGATGGTGTTCTACGACTCCACGATCGTCTATGTGTTCCTAATGTAGATGGACTAAGGAAAACGATCCTAGAGGAGGCACACAGTTCTCGGTATTCTATTCATCCAGGTGCTACGAAGATGTATCGTGATTTGAGGCAATATTATTGGTGGAGGCAAATGAAAAAGGACATAGTTGAGTATGTAGCTAGGTGTCTAAATTGCCAGCAAGTTAAATATGAGCACCAGAGGCCAGGTGGCCTACTTCAGCAGATGACTATACCAGAGTGGAAATGAAAACGCATCACTATGGACTTTGTAGTTGGGTTGCCGCGGACCTTGCGGAAGTTTGATATAGTTTGGGTCATTGTTGACAGGCTGACCAAGTTGGCATATTTTATTCCTGTTGTGACTACGTATACTTCAGATAGGTTGGCCCAGATATATATCCAGGAGATAGTTCGGTTGCATGGTGTGCCAATTTCTATCATATCAAATAGAGGCCCTCAATTTACTTCACATTTCTGGAGAGCAGTACAGAGTGAGTTGGGGACCCGTGTAGAGATCAGCACAACCTTTCATCCGTAGAGTGATGGGCAGTCAGAGCGGACAATTCAAAATTTGGAGGATATGCTCTGGGCATGTGTGATTGACTTTGGAGGTCAGTGGGATCGTTTCTTGTCTTTGGCCGAGTTCGCTTATAATAACAGTTACCAATTCAGCATCGAGATGGCTCCATTTGAGACTTTATATCGTCGGCTATGTCATTCGCCCATCGGGTGGTTTGAGCCCGGTGAGGCTAAGTTATATGGTACTAATTTGGTGAAAGATGCCTTGGAAAAGGTAAAGTTGATTCAGGAGCGACTTCGTACAGCACAGTCCAGACAAAAGAGTTACGCGGATCAGAAAGTGCGTGATTTATCATTTATGGTTGGTGAAAAAGTTCTTTTGAAAGTTTTGCCGATGAAGGGAATCAGATTCGGGAAGAAGGGCAAGTTGAGCCCAAGGTTTATAGGCCCATTTGAGGTGTTGAGACGAGTGAGGGAGGTTGCTTATGAGCTTGCATTGCCTCCCAGCCTATCGGGAGTTCATCCGGTTTTCCATGTATCTATGCTCCAGAAGTATCATGCCGGCTTATCACATGTGTTAGACTTCAGCACAATTCAGCTAGACAATAGCTTGGGTTATGAAGAGGAGCCGATAGTGATTGTATCGAATTAGTTTGGCTAGATTCGAGCTAGACAGAGTTGGATAATCGTGAAAAAGGCCTTCTAGTGGATTAAATTGGATTAAGACGAGGTAAGTCACTTGTCTAATCTTGTGAGGGAGAAATTACCTCATAGGTGATTAAAATTAAATAATTGTTGCTAATTGTGGGGGCTACGTACGCACGAGGTGACGAGAGTCCGTGCGTAGCTACTATTAATGCTAAAGTCCGGGTAGTTTAGGATTCAAAGCATGAATTACTTGTGTAAATTGTATTTTTTGTTTAATTAATATTATTTGATATATATTTATATTGTGAATTGTTAGATAAAAATATTAAAGGATGAAAATCTCATATACTTGATTTTTCTATTTAAATTAATTAATTGTTAAGAGAAATTGTTCTTCCTCCTGAATATATCTTATAACAAATATACTCTAATTCCGGAGGTACATAAGAAAATGTCCTCCTTTCTTGTGGATTGGGCCGAACGCCTCGGCAGGATAGATGCATCTATGGATCGTGCCGCACGTCTCTCGGCAGTGTACACAATACTCTGGATCGGGCCGAACGACCTCGGCAGAAATCTTGCTTAATAATAATAATTACACGATACTTTGATAGTTTATTGTAGCTTGTGAAGCTAATTGATAAATTTGAAAATCTTTGGAATTTAAGGATTATTATTCCCTGTTAGCTAAGGAATTATTGTTATTCCTATAAATGAGATTAATTGATAAACTGGAAAATTATTGGAATTGAAAGAATTTAGTTAATATACTGAGAATTATTGCTTTCGAAGGAATTTAGTTATTTCTGATGGTTAAATAAATTATTGTTATATTCTGTGAATCATGCTGAATTATATATTCTAGTTTTATTTCAATTATTATTATTAACCCGTAGTGAGTGTCAAAATTGGCCATCTCATCTCTACCACTTCGAGATTAGGCTTGATACTTGCTGGGTACACGTTGTTTACGTACTCATGCTACAATTGCTGCACTTGTTGTGCAGGATCTGAGATAGATACTAGTGGAGGACATATCATAGCACATCCTTGTTATCCAGGGGCGTAGTGGTGAGCTGCCTTTCTGAGCCATCTTGCAGCTACCAGTGCCTCTTCTTGTATTTTTAATTCTGTCTATTTTCATTTCAGACAGTATTTAGATTTTTGTATAATCTACTAGATGCTCATACACTTGTGACACCAGGTCTTGGCACACACATTAGTAGAATTTGGTGTCTTATTATTTTTCTTGGATTTAAATTTTATCGATATATGTTTAATTTATTAGTTGGGTTGCCTAGATATAGTGTTGGGCGCCATCATGACCTATAGGTGAAATTGGGTCGTGACAACTGTACCTCGTCACTACTCTACTGAGGTTAGTCTTGATACTTACTGGGTACCGATCGTGGTGTACTCATATTACACTTCTGCACATTTTTGTGCATAGCCAGTTATTGAAGCTATTAGACTCAGACAGAATTAAAGTATGATCGCAAGGATTCAAGGTAGAGCTTCTTGGTCGTCGCAGTCCCATGAAGTCTTTTTATTTTATTGTATTGTTAATTATTAATCAAACAGTATTGAGTATTCGATCCTTGAGATCATTTCATGTATTCAGTTAGAGTTCGTGACTCAGTATTACCAGTCTTGGGAGGTTGTTATATTTGTAATTATTTCCGCTGTTGGTTTATATATAAAACAAATGGCTTGAATTGTTATTATAATCGGCTTACCTAGACTTAGAGACTAAGTGTCATCACGACGCCTGTGGCGGGGTTTTGGGCGTGACATTTCTTCTTATAGGTGTGTCATTGTTAAAATTCCTTCTTCTATTTACAAATAAAATAATATCTTCCAGCCACCCTCTAAAGAATAATGTCACGGCCCAAAATCTCACCACAGGCGTCGTGATGGCACGTAGTCTCTAAGATTAGGTAAGCCGATTACAATTACAATTCAAGCCTTTTTTTATCGAAACCAACAACGAAAATAATTATAACACCTTCCCAAGACTAGTAATACCGAGTCACAAACTCTAACTGAGTACATGCAGTGATCCCCAATGATCATATATACAATACCGTTCGAATAATAGTGAACAGTACAATAAAAATGGAAAGACTCCGGGGACTGCGACGACCAAGCAGCCTTACCTTGAATTCTTGCAATCACACTCTAATATCTGTCCGAATTCGATATCTCCAATACCTGGCTCTGCACAACAATGTGCAGAAGTGTAATATGAGTACACCACAGTCGGTACCCAGTAAGTATCAGGACTAACCTCGGTGGAGTAGTGACGAGCTACAGTCAAGACACTGTAACGACTCAACTTGTCGTTTTAAGGAATTATGCCCCGTTCAGTGACTTAAGGTCTCAAGAAGTTTCGTAATATGTATTATGACTCGTGGGTGTGGTCGAGTTTGATTTTCGGAATTTAATTAAAAGAACAGTTCTCATTTAGAAGCTTAAATGGAAAGAGTTGACCGGAGAGTTTACTTTGGAGCAAACGACCCTGGAATGGAATTTCAGTGATGGCAATAACTTCGTATGATGATTTCCAATTTAGGCGTATGTTCGGATTTGGATTTGGAAGTTCGTAGGACAATTTGACATATTTTGGCGAAAGTTGGAAAATATAAGATTTTGGAAAAGTCTGACCGAAGGGTGAATTTTTGATAACGAGGTCGGATTTTGATTCCGGAAATGGGAATAGATCCATTACGTCAATCATTACTTGTGTGCAAAATTTAAAGTCATTCCGGATTGATTTGATACATTTCGGCGCAAAATATAAAAATTGAAAGATTTGAAAACTTATAATTCGATTCGATGCGCGATTCGTAATTCTGGCATTGTTTGATGTGGTTTGAAGCCTCGACTAAGTTTGTATATTTTGTTATAATTGATTGAGGTCCCGGGGGCCTCGGGTGAATTTCGAAAGGTTAACGGAGCAATTCGGACTTGGAAGAAGCTGCTGGAAAATGGCAGCAGGTGTTGGATTCTCACCTGCGAAATTTTGGGCGCAGGTGCGACCTCGCAGAAGTGAGGATTTCTTCGCAGAAGCAAGCTGGGCAGAGCTAGAGGAAGGTCGTAGATGCGGACAGCCTTCCGCACCTGTGCAATCGCAGGTGCGATGTTTGCTACGCAGAAACGGAAATGTTGTGCACCTGCGATCAGCGCAGAAGCAGAAATGGCTCTGCAGGTGCGAGCTTGTGGCTGGGAAGTGATCATCAGAGATGCGGATCTTGGCTCGCAAAAGTGAGGCCGCAGATAGAGAAAATCAGTCCGCAAGTGCGAAACTGGGCAGAATGTTAAGGACCAAAAATGGTCATTTAGCCATTTTTCGATTGAGATTTTGGAGCTCAGATTTGGGCGATTTTGGAGGGTATTTTCACAAGCTTGGTTGGGGTAAGTGTTCTATATCCTAAAGTAATTATATTTCATGAATCTATGATTATATTCATCATTTAGTTCGGATTTAAATGGAAGAAATCAAGATTTTAACAAAATCTTCCAAAAACGAAAATTTAAGATTTGGAGGACGAGTTGTTATTGGAATTCAATAAAATTGGTATGGTTGAACTCGTATCAGAATGGGTGTTCGGGTTTCATGAAAATTATGTCAGATTCTGAGAGGCGGGTCCCGCGTTGACTTTTTGGAATAAATTTTTAAGTCGACGTATTACTATCCGGAATTGTTTCCGATGAATTTTAATGAAGTTATACAATTAATTTGGATAGATTTGAGTGGTTCGGAGGTCAATTCAAGCAAGAAGGCAATTTTTGGAATATCGGCATAACTTTAAAAAGATAAGTATCTTGCTTAACCTCGAGTGAGGGAATTACCCCTTAGGTATTGAGTCTTATGTGCCATTTGTGAAATTTGAAAAGCCGTGTACGCGAGGTGACGAGTACGTACCCGGGCTTATACGTGCAAAATGTATTGAATTAAAGTCTTAGGCATTATTGTGTAGTAAATTGGGAAATTGTGGAAAATTATTAAATTATCTGTTTGCCATGCCTAAATACTTATTGTTGAATTTGTTTTTATATGACAATTTGATGTGATTGTTACTTGATTATTTATGTAATTCCGTGAATTTGCTGGTTTGATAATTATTGAAATTTAATTTCATTATGGATTTTTTCCTCTGCAAATAATTAACTAAATGAGCTTAAGAAGAGGTATTTATATAATTATTGAAAATTTGGAGTTAATGAAGACTTTGCTTTATGTTGAATAATTTCTATCCCTGTTGATTGTTTTTGGGTGTTGTACACATTGTGCGGAGCCTTCGGCTATTTGTTGTAAAATTAATTGACATAGTTGTATCTTTGGAATTTTGGTTGTAGCCATTGGGCAAATTGTGATATGAATTGATTTTATTATGTTGCTGTGATAATTTCCGTGTAAATTATTGTGTTGTGTTAATTATTATTTTGAATATATAAGGGTGGCATTTCACCGTTGATATTATATGGGTATAAGGGTGGCATTTTACTGTGGTTGTGTTTGTTGGAATATTATCTGGGCGGAGCGATAAGGGTGGCAATAGGAGATATAAGGGTGGCTATTGATATTGTCTGGGCGGAGCGATAAGGGTGGCTATTATCAGGGACAATATGTGATGATGTGGGGTTGTGGTGTTGATAATTTTCATGTGATATTGTGATTTGCTTATGTTTATTTTTATACCTTGTGCAATTTGTCTTGTTGTTGGTAAATTGATAATAATCTGATTTATGTTGAAATTGAGAGCATGTGGCTATTGCTAGGCGGATTATAAATTGAAATGTGGGCACGAGGTGCCATGAGTAAATAATGAGGATATTTGGTACGTGAATTGTCCGTGCAGTTGTGATATGAAATGTGACACGAGGTGCTGTGATGAAATGATGATGATAATTGGCACGTGAATTGTCCGTGCAGTTATGATATGATTTAATTATGGGCACGGGGTGCTGTGGAAATATGAAAATTGGCTGAGACCCGTGTTTAACAAAAATATGAAAATGAGCTGAGACCCATAATTTTTTATAATTATGAAATGAGGTGTTACATGGTGACTTTTTAATTGAAAGAATTATATTCAAAATATTTATTTGGAAGGATTTTTATTTTAAAAAAAAATTATATGAAATAATTATATTTGAAAAATAATTATTTGAGAAAACTACATTTGAAAGAGAGTTATTTGGAAGAATTTTATGTGAAGGATATTTATTTGAAAAACTTGAATTAATTGGACGTACATGTATTATTAATTGTTGAGTGATTTTTATGGTATTCTTGTTGTCTTGTTGTGCATACCACTGGTTGCTTTATCCTGCCCTTATTGCTATCTGTTTCCTAGTATTTTGTATATTATATTGCACATGTTATTAGACTAGTGAGTGTCTTGACTGTACCTCGTCTCTACTCCATTGAGATTAGTCTTCATACTTACTGGGTACCGACCGTGGTGTACTTATACTACACTTCTGCACATTTTTGTGCATAGCCAGGTATTGGAGATATCGGATTGAGCATAGTTAAAGCGGGATCGTAAGGATTCAAGGTTGAGCTGCTTGGTCGTCGCAGTCCCTTGGAGTTTTTTCATTTCATTATACTGTATTTGTAATCAAACAGTATTGTATATTCGGTCCTCGTGAACATTCAATGTATTCAGTTAGAGTTCGTGACTCAATACTACCAGTCTTGGGAGGTTGTATATCATAATTATGCCCGCTGTTAGTTTTGGTTACTTATTTAGTTTAAAAAAAATGGCTTCAAAATGTAATTGAAATCGGCTTACCTAGTCTTAAAGACTAGGTGCCATCACGACGCCTGTGGTGGGATTTTGGGTCGTGACAAGTTGGTATCAGAGCTCTAGGTTCATAGGTTCTACGAGTCATGAACGAGTCTAGTAGAGTCTTGCGGATCGGTACGGAGAGGTCTGTACTTATCTTCGAGAGGCTACAGAACTGTTAGGAAATTTCCATTTCTTTTATTCCTGTCGTGCGGAATTTGTTGAATTTGGAATTTGAGCCTTTTTATCTCTATTCTCTCACAGATGGTGAGGACACGTGCTACTGGGTTAGCTGATCAGGCATCCGCACATACTGCTAGGGCTGCAAGAGGTCGGGGCCGAGGTAGAGGTCGAGGAAGGGCACATGCTGCGACTAGAGCACCTGTCAGAATAACAGTTGAGGAGCCACTAGTAGCTCCAGTTGGGGGACAGGTACCAGAAGCACTTGTTGTTACCCCAAGACTTCAGGAGACTTTAGCACAGCTACTGAGTATGTTTGGTACATTGACTCAGGCGGGATTGATCTCTGTTGCACCAAATATTCCGCATATTGGGGGAGTAGCTCAGACTCCTATCACAACTCCAGAGCAGCAGGTTCACGTTGGCCAGGTTCCAGGTATAGTTCTGGTACAACCTGTTATTCCGGTTTGGCCTGAGGTCAGGCCAGAGGCATCATAAGAAGAACAAAAGAGACTTGAAAGGTTTAAGAGGTATAGTCCACCTACTTTCAGTGGCACATCTACAGAGAATGCCCAAGAATTTCTAGAAAATTGTCACCGTATTCTCCGCACCATGGGTATTGTGGAGGTGAGCGGGGTTTCCTTTACTACATTTCAACTATCAGGCGCAGCGTATCGGTGGTGGCAAATCTATGAAGCAGGTAGACCAGCCGATGCCACACCACCAACTTGGGCTCAATGTTTGGAAATGTTCTTGAAAGAGTTTGTTCCCCAGACTCTTAGAGATGTGTGGCATGCAGAGTTTGAATGATTGCGTCAGGGCACTATGACAATGTCTGAATATGCTATCAGGTTCAGTGAGTTAGCCCGTCATGCACCTATCTTGGTTCCTACAATCAGAGAACAGGTCCGCATATTCATTGAGGGGCTCGAATATGATATTAAAATATGCATGGCTTGAGAATTGCAAACTGATACTCCATTTCAACAAGTAGTGGAGATTGCAAGGAAGATTGAGGGTGTTTTGGGCGAGGAAAGGGAGTCTAAGGAGGCCAAAAGGTCTCGAAGATCTGGAGGATTCAGTGGATTTTACTCTTCAACTAGAACCCATTATAGCGGAGGCTCGAGCAGTCGGTCAGCTCGGTCCGCACATCAGATTACTCGGGCTGCTCCAGTTTATAGTGCACCACCGACACGAGATTCTTACAGTGGTTATTCCAGTTATCCGGCACAGACTCAGTACGAGCAGTCGCGACCTCAGAGGGGTTGTTATGAGTGTGGTGATACTAGGCATATCATAAGAGATTGTCCCATAATTGGGAGGGGTGGATTTCATCAGAACACTCCAGCTACAAGCTTTATTCCAGCTGATACTCCACATGCACAGTCAGCTAGAGGTGGAGGACAGGCGGGTAGTGGGCGCCTAAGAGGTGGAGGCCCGACCCGTTGAT
>AWOL01S0003646.1:24948-52555 GCA_000715115.1 Nicotiana otophora
AGTTTATAGTGCACCACCGACACGAGATTCTTACAGTGGTTATTCCAGTTATCCGGCACAGACTCAGTACGAGCAGTCGCGACCTCAGAGGGGTTGTTATGAGTGTGGTGATACTAGGCATATCATAAGAGATTGTCCCATAATTGGGAGGGGTGGATTTCATCAGAACACTCCAGCTACAAGCTTTATTCCAGCTGATACTCCACATGCACAGTCAGCTAGAGGTGGAGGACAGGCGGGTAGTGGGTGCCTAAGAGGTGGAGGCCCGACCTGTTGATATAATCACTATGATTTGGCTGGGGCCAATACACCAGATGGTGTCGTTACAAGTATGATCCTGATTTTTATTATAAAGGATAATTTCCCTTAATTTGGTTCGGTTCTGAATATTGAGGTGAGTCCTCCTATTATGCTCCACTTATGGGTGAGCTTCGTAAATTTGTGTTCCACTTATATGTTTATCCCTGTTGGGAGATTTAAAGATGTGAACCGGTGTCTGTCATTTTACTTTTGGTACATCATTGAGGGCTATAAGCCCAAAAGTAATTTTATTATTCATTACAGCGGGTTTAATGTGTTTCGGAATAATTAATTCCAATTTTTTTATGAATTATATGCCCTACCGGTAAGAGGGTTCATTATATGTTGTGAAAATTATTTATGAAATATATATTGAAAAGAAGAAAGAAAGGAAATTGAAATTTCAGTTGGCACAATGTGCAACATACTTGTGATTCGGAGTTGAGGACGATATCCTCGCATTTTTACATGATGTGAAATATTTAAATCGGGTTGTAAGCTGCGATGGAAGTTATGTAAGGACGAGGTCCTTGTGGTGAAATATTTATGAGTTTAAAATTTTTCCTTTGTGAAATTTTCTTGTACAATAGTATTAATAGAGAGTCATGCCTGTTAGGCTTATTTGATAATTCTTATATATTTTTCTGTGCATATTCAACCATTTTGGTGCTGTAAACATTGAGTTTTAACCTATAAGATGAGTGCTCAGGTGGCGTTAAATGTGACTCATTAATCCAAGTAAGCAATTATGAGGTCTTCATGCCTCACATTCTGTTGTAAGTGTTGTAAAAAAAAATTGAAATGAGGTGGCGGTTAATATGAGATTAATTGATGATGCTGGAATTAATTATGAACAACTTTTAAGACCAGAGATGTGGTGATAAGCATACATATGATGTGTTTCATGTCCTGATATCATTATGATAATGTAGTGCTTGTAATGCTGAGATTAGTGTTATTGATATATACTTTGTGGTATTGTGTTGGGTTGTGGATGTGTTGTTAGGAGTTATTTTGATGTTACTTTGGCAGGTGGATAGGCCCAATTACAGGGGAGACTCTGCCGAAATTTCTGAAAAATTTGGGAGTTAGAAAAATTTGGAGGATTGAGATTTGCAAAAGGAGAGATAAGTTATGTTATGTGTTTGAGGGCGAATGATCCTAAGCAGGGGAGAATGTAACACCCTAGAAAATGTTTGAAGTACTTCAACACTATCAAGAAAATTGATGTGTGTGTAGGCACGAGTTGCTATAGCCAGTTGAGACTAATACCGTGCGTTGTTGTGAAAAATCAGACCTTTTGAAATGTTGGAGTGTAAGA
The DNA here is from genome assembly GCA_000715115.1 of Nicotiana otophora. Lineage (NCBI taxonomy): Eukaryota > Viridiplantae > Streptophyta > Magnoliopsida > Solanales > Solanaceae > Nicotiana > Nicotiana otophora. The sequence goes on from AWOL01S0003646.1 coordinate 26,570, forward strand.
AATTGATCTTAAAGTTTACCAATATGGATAAAAGAAATAATCTCAAATGAGATGATGTTGTCACTCTTATCTCAAATGCGGTAGCGTGGAATCAACCGTGAGTATGTGTAAAAGTAAAATCATCAATTTGGTAACCTCAGAATAATTCTTAGAACGTTTGAGTACGAACGTTTGTTTAAGAGGTGGAGAATGTAATGACCCGACTTGTCGTTTTAAGACATTATGCCCCGTTCAGTGACTTAAGGTCTCGAAACGTTTCGTAATATATATTATGACCCATGGGTGTGGTCAAGTTTGATTTTCGAAATTTAATTAAAAGAACAATTCTCATTTAGAAGCTTAAATGGAAAGAGTTGACCGGAGAGTTTACTTTTGAGCAAACGACTCTGGAATGGAATTTCGGTGATAGAAATAGCTTCATATGATGATTTCGGACTTATGCGTATGTTCGTATTTGTATTTGGAAGTCCGTAGGACAATTTGACATATTTTGGCGAAAGTTGGAAAATATAAGATTTTGGAAAAGTCCGACCGAAGGATGAATTTTTGATAACGAGGTCGAATTTTGATTTTGGAAATGGGAATAGCTCCATTACGTCAATTATGACTTGTGTGTAAAATTTGAAGTCATTCCGGATTGATTTGATACGTTTCGGCGCAAAATATAGAAGTTGAAAGATTTGAAAACTTATAATTCAATTTGATGCGCGATTCGTAATTCCGGCGTTGTTTGATGTGGTTTGAAGCCTCGACTATATTTGTATTATATTGTGGGACATGTTGTTATAATTGGTTGAGGTCCCGGGGGCCTCAGGTGAATTGCGGAAGGTTAACGGAGCAATTCGGACTTGGGAGAAGCTACTGGAAAATGGCAGCAACTGTTGGATTCGCACCTGCGGAATTTTGGGTGCATGTGCGACCTCGCAGAAGCAAGGATTGCATCGCAGAAACGAGATGGGCAGAGCTGGAGGAAGGTCGTGGATGCGGACAGCCTTCCGCACCTGCGCAATCGCAGGTGCGATGATTGCTACGTAGAAGCGACGAGGCAGCGCAAAAGAGGAAATGTTGTGCACCTGCGATCAACGCAGAAGCGGAAATGGCTCTGCAGGTGCGAGCTTGTAGCTGGGAAGTGATCATCGCAGATGTGCATCTTGGCTCGCAAAAGAGAGGTTGCAGATGCGGAAAATCAGTCCGCAGGTGCGAAACTCGGCAGAATGTTAAGGACCAAAAATGGTCATTTAGCCATTTTTCGATTGAGATTTTGGAGCTCGGATTTGGGCGATTCTGGAGAGAGCTTTCACAAGTTTGGTTGGGTAAGTGTTCTATATCCTAAAAGGATTATATTTCATAAATCTATGATTATATTCATCATTTAGTTCGGATTTAAATGGAAGAAATCAAGATTTTTACAAAATCTTCCAAAAATAAAAATTTAAGATTTGGAGGACGAGTTGTTATTGGAATTCAATAAAATTGGTATGGTTGAACTCGTATCGGAATGCGTGTTCGGGTTTCATGTAAATTATATCGGATTCCGAGAGGCGGGTCCCGCGTTAACTTTTGTTGACTTTTTGGAATAAATTTGTAAGTCGGCGTATTGCTATCCGGAATTGTTTCCGATGAACTTTAATGAAGTTATACAATTAATTTGGATATATTTGAGCTGTCCGAAAGTCAATTCAAGCAAGAAGGCGATCTTTGGAATATCGGCATTACTTCAAAACGTTAACCTCGAGTGGGAGAATTACCCCTTAGGCATTGAGTCATATGTGCCATTTGTGAAATGTGAAAAGCCGTGTACGCGAGGTGACGAGTACGTACTCGGGCTTATACGTGCAAAATTCATTGAATTAAAGTCTTAGGCATTATTGTGTAGTAAATTGGAAAATTATGAAAAATTATTAAATCATATGTTTGCCATGCCTAAATACTTATTGTTGAAGTTATTTTTATATGACAATTTGATGTGATTGTTACTTGATTATTTATGTAATTCCGTGAATTTGTTGGTTTGATAATTATTGGAATTTAATTTCATTATGGATTTTTTCCTCTGCAAATAATTAATTAAATGAGCTTAAGAAGAGGTATTTATATAATTATTGAAAATTTGGAGTTAATGAAGACTTTGTTTTATGTTGAGTAATTTCTATCTTTGTTGATTGTTTTTGGGTGTTGTACACATTGTGTGGAGCCTTCGGCTATTTGTTGTGAAATTAATTGACTTGGTTGTATCTTTGAAATTTTGGTTGTAGCCATTGGGCAAATTGTGATATGAATTGATTTTATTATGTTGCCGTGATAATTTTCGTGTAAATTGTTGTGTTGTGTTAATTATTATTTTGAAGATATAAGGGTGGAATTTCACCGTTGATATTATGTGGGTATAAGGGTGGCATTTCACTGTGGTTGTGTTTATTGGAATATTGTCTGGGCGGAGCGATAAGGGTGGTAATAGGAGCGATAAGGGTGGCTATTGATATTGTCTGGGCGGAGCGATAAGAGCGATAAGGGCGGCAATATGAGCGATAAGGGTGGCTATTGTCAGGGACGATATGTGATGATGTGGGGTTGTGGTGTTGATAATTGTCATGTGATGTTGTGATTTGCTTATGTTTATTTTTATACCTTGTGCAATTTGTCTTGTTGTTGGTAAATTGATAATAATCTAATTTATGTTGAAATTGAGAGCATGTGGCTATTGCCAGACGGATTATAAATTGAAATGTGGGCACAGGGTGTCGTGAGTAAATAATGAGGATATTTGATACGTGAATTGTCCGTGCAGTTGTGATATGAAATGTGGGCACGAGGTGTTGTGATGAAATGATGATGATAATTGGCACGTAAATTGTCCGTGCAGTTGTGATATGATTTAATTATGGGCATGAGGTGCTGTGAAAATATGAAAATGGGCTGAGACCCGTGTTTACGAAAAGTATGAAAATGGGTTGAGACCCGTATTTGTTTATGATTATAAAATGAGTTGTTACATGGTGACTTTTTAATTGAAAGAATTATATTCAAAATATTTATTTGGAAGGATTTTTATTCAAAAAAAGAATTATATTTAAAAAATAATTATTTGAGAAAACTACATTTGAAAGAGAGTTATTTGGAAGAATTTTATGTGAAGGATATTTATTTGAAAAACTTGAATTAATTGGGCGTACATGTATTATTAATTGTTGAGTGATTTTTATGGTATTCTTGTTGTCTTGCTGCGCATACCACTGGTTGTTTTATCCTGCCCTTATTGCTATCTGTTTCCTAGTATTTTGTATATTATATTGCACAGGTTATTAGGCTAGTGAGTGTCGTGACTGTACCTCGTCTCTACTCTATTGAGGTTAGTCTTGATACTTACTGGGTACCGACAGTGGTATACTCATACAACACTTCTGCATATTTTTGTGCAGAGACAGGTACTGGAGATATCGGACTTGAGCAGAGTTAAAGCGGGATCATAAGAATTCAAGGTAGAGTTGCTTGGTCGTCGCAGTCCCTTGGAGTCTTTTCATTTCATTGTACTGTTAATTTGTAATCAAACAGTATTGTATATTCGGTCCTCGTAATCATTCCATGTATTCATTTAGAGTTCGTGACTCAGTACTACCAGTCTTGGGAGGTTGTATATCATAATTATTTTCGCTGTTAGTTTTGGTTACTTATTTAGTTTTAAAAGAATGGCTTCAAAATGTAATTAAAATCGGCTTACCTAGTCTTAGAGACTAGGTGCCATCACGACGCCTGTGGTGAGATTTTGGGTCGTGACAGACACTCACTAGTCAAATAACCCATGTAATATAGCGTACGAAAATAATAAAATAACCAAAAGCTGTGATGGCAACAATAATCAACTTGTGACATAAACAGCAAGGCAACATGAACACCATAAATATTGTTCAAATGAATAATAAACACAAGTACAGCCAATTAAGCAAGTCCTTCAAATATAAATCATTCACATATAATTCTTTCGAATAAATATCCTCCAAATAAATATCCTTCAAATATAAAACTCTTTCACATAAATATCTTATATCATAATCATAAATACGGGTCTCAACCCCCTTTCATATTCTTATGGCACCTCGTGCCCATATCTATATCACATCTGCACGGACAACTCACGTGCCCAAAATATCAATATATAAAAATTGTAGGATCAATTTATTTTCAATAAAGTAAGGTTAATATCTTTAAATCAAGTAAGAAATCAACAAAAAAATAAATTTATTTTAGAAATCGTTTGAGTGACGAAAAATGACATTTTAATTAAAATAAAGCATAAGATAAGCTACTGATTTGGATGTAAAACTTATTAAATTAAAACATAATAGTAATTTTCTTTTATTTTAAACAACTCAATCATCGAAAATAAGTACAACCCAAAAATACAAATCCTCAGAGTCTCGTACGAAAAAGTCAAAGCCAACACAATACAACAAGAAATACAAAACACTTAATATTAAGTCAAATAATACATCACGGGAGAACACAAGAATTTACAAATTAGGGGAAAATAAGATAACAAAAGGCAAGTGCAAACATAGAGAAATATCAACAAAGGGCACTCCCGAGGTACCACCTCGTAGTCCCAAATAATAAATAAATTTCAACAAAGGGCACTCCCGAGGTGCCGCCTCGTAGTCCCAAATTATAAATAAATTCACAATCTTTCCTTATATCACCGCGGGAGCCATCATATTTAGTTTTAAAAATTATTTTTCAGAAATAGCATCCCGTGTTTTAGCCACCCTTATCACACTGCATGACTTCTAGTAGTTCCCCTACTAGCCACGCGTATCAATCCCCTGTTATCTCACCGCATGCGTTTCAACACCCACACCTTATACCACCGCATGCGTATCAATATCACAATATATTACAATTCGCACCTCAAGTGCCCGATTATCACAGCATAACACAACTTGCACCTCAAATATCACAGCATATTATAAATTGCACATCAAGTGCTCAAATATCAAAACATATAACAAATTTCACCTCAAGTGCTCAAATATTACAGCATATCACAAATTATACATCAAATGCTCAAATATTACAACATATCAAAAATTTCACAAGTGCTCAGATATTACAACTTGCCACAGAAATCAACAATATATTATTTTCCACAATAAGGAGCCCATGGCTCGACCATAATGTGCACAAAATATTAACAAAATATTCGGGAGTGAACAACTCAACAAAATAATATTTCACAATTTAACACTTTGCCTCAATATGATTTACAGCCTTTATAACTCAATACCAATTTCAACAACATGACTGGAAAGAAATATTATATTGTGAAATAAATTACTCTGGACAAGAGTGGGTTGATCTAGTGGTGAGCACCCTCCACTTCCAACCAAGAGGTTGTGAGTTCGAGTCACCCCAAGAGCAAGGTGGGGAGTTCTTGGAGGGAGGGAGCCGAGGGTCTATCGGAAACAACCTTTCTATCCCAGGATAGGGGTAAGGTCTGCGTACACACTACCCTCTCCAGACCCCACTAGTGAGATTATACTGGGTTGTTGTTGTTGTTGTTGTTGTTGTTGTTGTTGTATTTGCAAATAAATAATTCAGAATAAAATTATCTCCAGAAAATATCAACTCAACAAAAATACGGGATTCACATAAAATCAAGGTGGAAATCACACCAAATCATCATATAAAAATAAATTCAACAAACAAGGATTTAGGAATGACAAAGAGTGGATTTAATAAGTGCCAATAATTTTTAATTTAGTATATAAGGGCGTCTAAGAATTTTTGCCGATATAATTTGCACATATAAACCAAGTACGTACTCGTCACCTCGCGTACATGGTTTTCAATTACACAGTTTTTCACATAAGGCTCAATGCCTAAGGGGTAATTCCCCCGCTCAAGGTTAGGTAAGATACTTACCTTTTTGAAGTTAGGTCGATATTCCAAAATCGTCTTCTTGCTTGAATTGACCTCCGGACAGCTCAAACCTAACCAAATTAATTGTGTAACTTCATTAAAATTCATCGAAAATAATTCCGGATAATAAAATGTCGACTTAAATTTTTATTCTAAAAAGTCAACCAAAAGTCAACGTGGGGCCCGCCTCTCAGAACCCGACAGAATTTTTACGGAATCCGAACACCCATTCCGATACGAGTTCAACCATACTAATTTTATCGAATTCCAATAACAAATCGTCCTCCAAATCTTAAATTTTTATTTTTGAAACGTTTTACAAAAATTCCAATTTTTTCCATTAAAATTCGAATTAAACGATGAATTTAACCATAGATTCATGAAATATAATCACTTTCGGATATAGAATACTTACCCCAGTCGAAGTCGTCAAGAAATCCTCAAAATCGCCCAAAAATCGAGCTCCAAAAGTCCCAATCAAAAATGAAGAAATGATAGATTTTCAATCCTTAAGTTTCTGCCCAAGTTCGCATTAGCGAATGAACAGTACCTCCCATGAACAGTGTTCTCAATTGCGACAGATTGTTCGCAATTGCGAGTGAACAGTATTTTTGCAATTGCGATAAATGGTTCGCAATTGCGAATGCACAGTGTTTTTGCAATTTCGATAAATGGTTCGCGATTGCGGATGAACAGCACCTCACGAGAAACCAACAAACTCAAACTTCTCCGAAATAATCCGAAACCACTCTAAAACGCATCTGGAACCTCTCGGACACAAACCATATATGAATTTCAATCATAAAACATGCTATGGACCTGCTCGCGCACTCAAAATACTGAAAAGAGGTCGTTTTAACCCGATATTGACCATGGTCAAACTCCCAAATTTCTTAACCTTACTAGTCTCTCAACCAATGATCCAAAAATACACCCAGGCCCCTCGGGACCCCGTCAAATCATACCAACAAGTCCCAAAACATGATACAAACTTATTCGAGGCTTCAAATCATATCAAACAATGCCAAAACAAAGAATCGCGCCTCGAATATAATTATGAGTTATGAAATTTCCAAATTCTATAATTTGCATCGAAGTGTATCAAATCAATCTGTAATGACTTCAAATTTTGCACACAAGTCATAAATGACATAATGGATCTGTTCCAATTTTCGGAATCAAATTTCGACCCCGATATCAATAAAGTCAACTCCCGTCAAACTTTCTAAAAATTTTCCATTTTCCAACTTTCGCCAAAATGCATCAAATTGTCCTATGGACTTCCAAATCCAAATACGGACATACGCCTAAGTCCAAAATCACCATACGAAGCTATTGACATCATCAAAATTCTATTCCGGAGTCGTTTGCTAAAAAGTCAAACTCTGGTTAACTCTTTTCATTTAAAGCTTCAAAATGAGAATTGTTCTTTTAATTAAATTCTGAATCTTCCGAAAACCTAACTCGACCACATACGCGGGTCATAATACATATTACAAAGTTGCTGAACGGGGCGTTAATTCTTAAAACGATAAGCTGGGTCGTTACATTCTCCCCCTCTTAAACATATGTTTGTCCTCGAACGTTCCAAGAATTATTCTAAGGACATTAGATTATTGAGTGTATTCTTACACGCATACCCACTGGTGATTCTATGCCACCTCAAATTTAACATGGTCCGACAACACCATTTCAGTTGCGATTATCTCTTTTAACAACATTTATAAATTTTAAAACCAATTTCTTACAGTCCAAATATTTTCAAAAGGCCTGGTTTTCACATCAACACACGGTATTAGTTTCAACCGGTTGTAGCAATTCGTGCCTACGCACCCATCATACGTATGACCATAACCACATCTCTGGTCATAATAGTTGTTCATAATTAATTCCAGCATCGTCAATTAGCCTCACCTTATCCAAAACCTTATTTCAAATTTCCACAATGCTGACAGCAACACGCGATGTATGAAAACCTCATAATTATTTACCTGGATTAACGAGTCACCTGGTCACCCACCTCGTAGGCTAAAACTCAATAATTAAAGCACGTATATGGCTAAATATGCGCAGAAACACATAAAAGAATTATCCAATAAGCCTAACAAGCATGACTCCCTATTAGTACTATAGTACAAATTTAATTTAACAAAGGGCGAATTTAAAAATACATGAATTTAACCACAAGGATCTCATCCTACTATAACTTCCACCGCGACTTATAGTCCGGTTTAAACATTTCAGATCATATAAAAATGGGAGGATCTCGTACTCAGCTCTGAATCACAAGTAATATGCACATTGTGCAAACTAAAATTTTCCATTTCTTTTCTTTCTTCTTTTTAATAAATTCCGTGAAATAATTTCACAACACATAATGAACCCCCATACCGGCAGGGCATATAATTCATAAAATTGTGATCAATTACCCTGAAATTATATCAAATCCCATTATAGTGAGTAATACAAAGTCACTTTTGGACTCATCGCCCTCAATAGTGTACAACACAAATTGATAGATACGACTATCGCAATAAAATCTCCCATCGGGGGTAAACACATAAGTAGGTTACAGAATTACGAAGCTCATCCATAAGTGGAGCATAATAGGAGGACTCGCCTCGATACTCAGAATTGAATCAAAATAAGAATAGGTCTCCTATATTATGAATTAAATAATACCAGTAACGACATCATCTGGTGTAGCGGCCTTAGCCATACATATCAAATTTATCAACGGGTCGGGCCTCCCCCTTTAGGGTGCCCTCTATCCGCCTGTCCTCCATCCCTAACTGGCTGTGCACGTGGGGTAGTAACTGCATTGGAGCCCATAGCCTGAGTGTTCTGATAAAATCCACCCCTCCCAAGTCTGGGACAATCTCTCATGATGTGCCTAGTATCACCATACTCATAACAACCCCTCTGAGGTCGCGACTTCTCGTATTGAGTCTGTGCTGGATAACTAGAATAACCACTGTAAGAACCTCATACAGGTGGTGCACTAAAAGCATTAACTGGAGCACTACTAGTACTCTGAATTGCGGACTGGGCTGACCGACTGCCCGAGCCTCTGCCATGATGTAGCTGCAGAGTAAAATCCACTGAATCCTCCAGAGTTTCGAGACCCTTTTGACCTCCTTAGACTCCTTTTTCCTCGCTTCGAACACGTTCTAACATTATGGAAATCTCTACTACTTGTTGAAATGGAATGTCGGTCTGCAACTCTCGAGCCATACATATTTTAAAATCATAATCGAGCCCTTCAATGAATCTGCGGACTCGCTCTCTAACTGAAGGAACCAAGATAGGTGCATGGCGGGCTAACTCACTAAACCTGATAGCATAGTCCGACACCGTCATGGTGCCCTGATGCAACCGTTCAAACATTGTGCGCCACACATCCCAGAGAGTCTGGGGAACAAACTCTTTCAAAACCATCACTGAAAACTAAGCCCAAGTGGGTGGTACTCCACCGACTGGTCTACCTCATTCATAAACTTGCCACTACTGATACGCTGCTCCCGACAGCTAAAATATAATAAAGGAAACTCCGCCCACTTCCACAATACCCATGGTGTGGAGAATACAGTGACATTTTTCTAGAAATCCCTGGGCATCCTCAGCAGCTGTGCCACTAAAATAGGTGCACTATATCTCTTAAACCTAAGTCTCTTTTGTTCTTATTCTGATGCCTCTGGCCTGATCTCAAGCTGAACCAAAATAACAGGCTATACCGGTACTATACCCAAAACCTGACCAATGTAAACCTGCTGCTCTGGAGTATGGGTGGTAGGAGTCTGAACCCCTCCCCCAACCTGTGAAATATTTGGCGAAATGAAGATCAATCCCGCCTGAGTAATATACCTAACATGTTTAGGGACTATGTTAAAGTCTCCTAAAGTACGGGGGTAACAACAGGTGCTTCCGGTACTTGTCCCCCAACCATATTGTTACTCTGACAGGTGCTCTATCAGCGACACGTGCCCTTTCTCGGCTTCTACCTCGGCCCCGGCCTCTTGCGGACCGAGCAGTATGCGCGGGTGTTTGATCGGCTGAACCGGTAGCACGTGTCCTCACCATTTATGAGAGAATAGAGATACAAAGGCTCATATTCAAAAATCAACAAATCCACATGATAGGAATGAAAGAAGTGGAAATTTCCTAACAGTTCTGTAGCCTCTCGAAGATAGGTACAGACGTCTCCGTACCGATCCGCAAGACTCTACAAGACTCGTTCGTAACTCGTAGAACCTATGAACCTAGAGATATGATACCAACTTGTCACGACCCAAAATCCCACCACAGGCTTCGTGATAGCACTTAGTCTCTAAGACTAGGTAAGCCGATTACAATTACAATTCAAGCTATTTTATTTTTTCGAAACCAACATCGAAAATAATTATAACACCTTCCCAAGACTGGTAATACTGAGTCACGAACTCTAACTGAGTATATGCAGTGACCCCCAAGGATCGAATATGCAATATTGTTTGAATAAGAGTGGAGAGTACAATAAAAATGGAAAGACTTTGGGGACTGCGAAGACCAAGCAGCCCTACCTTGAATCCTTGCGATCACACTCTAATCTATGTCCAAATCCGATATCTCCAATACCTGGCTCTGCACAAAAATTTACAGAAGTGTAGTATGAGTACACCACAGTCGGTACCCAGTAAGTATCAAGACTAACCTCGGTGGAGTAGTGCCGAGGTACAGTCAAGACACTCACTAGTCAAATAACCTGTGCAATATAGCATACAAATATAATAGAATAACAAATAGCAGTGATGGCAACAATAATCAAATTGTGACATAAACAGCAAGGCAACAGGAACACCATAAATATTGCTCAAACGAATAATAAACACAAGTACAGCCAATTAATCAAGTCCTTCAAATATAAAGCATTCACATATAATTCTTTCGAATAAATACCCTCCAAATAAATATCCTTGGAATATAAAACTCTTTCACATAAATATCTTATATCATAATAAAAAATACGGGTCTCAGCCCACTTTCATATTCTCATGGCACCTCGTGCCCATGTCTATATCACATCTGCACGGACAACTCACGTGCCCAAAATATCAATATATAAAAATCGTAGGATCAATTTATTTTCAATAAAGTAAGGTTAAAATCTTTAAATCAAGTAAGAAATCAACAAAGAAATAAGTTTATTTTAGAAATCGTTTGAGTGAAGAAAAATGACATTTCAATTAAAATAAAGCATCAGATAAGCTACTAATTTGGATGTAAAACTTATTAAATTAAAACATAATAGTAATTTCCTTATATTTAAAACAACTCAATCATAGAAAACAAGTACAACCCAAAAATACAAATCCTCAGAGTCTCGTACGAAAAAGCCAAAGCCAACATAATACAACAAGAAATACAAAACACTTAATATTAAGTTGTCACGACCCCAAATCCACTAGTCGTGATGGCACCTAACCCAACCTGCTAGTTAAGCCAATTAACCACTAACCAATTTCAATAACAATTAATAAAGCGATTAAGTAAAGAAATTATCTGGATCTGATACATTCCCCAAGAACTGGTAGTACAAATCATGAGCTTCTAAAATAGAGTTTACAAAGTTGAAATGAAGTAAATACATCGTTTGTTTGAAAAGTATATAAACAGAGTTTTATAGATCTAAGGATACCACGAACAAGAGGCAGCTACCACCGGGACGCAGGTACATCTTCAAATCCAGCTCCCATCGAACACAGCAACATCAGCAACCAACATCTGCACGCAAGGTGAGAAAGTGTAGTATGAGTACAACCTACCTCATGTACTCAATAAGTAGCAAACCTAACCTTAGGTTGAAAGTAGTGACGAGCTAACAAAAAGATCGGGTCCAACACCAATATTCCACAACGGTTCATAACAGCATAGTACAGTAACAAATGAGTACCTCAGAAATAAAAGGCTCAGTTCATTCACAGTTCCAGAAAAATATCCATTTCTTTTCAAGTATCTCCGTGAAAATCCAAATCTTTTACCGAAAAAGCTTTGAAAACTGTATTTTTTCCCCAAAATTCCTTTCAACAAATAGTAAGATGTTTCATTATCAGATAGTATGAGGAAAGTACTTCTCTATGCCTACATGTCAGATACACGTAAAATCATAAATGTCCCCAAAACTGGACAACACAAGGAAATGCACCTCTATGCATGTATCTCAAGTATACAGGTCAAATGCAATGCATCTCGATGATGAGCTCATGTACTCACACTCTCAGAGTACTCAATCTCATTGTCTCGCATTCTCTCTCTCTATGCTCAGCACACTCAATCACTCAGCGCTATACAATACCCGCTGCGACGTGCAGCCCGATCCATATTTATAGTTAACTGCGCTCACTGGAGGTGTGCAAACTCCGGAGGGGCTCTTTTCAACCCAAGCACTATATCCGCACGGACAACTCATGTGATGCCCGGACAACTCAGATGCCATAATATCAATATCTGGAATCGCATGGATAACTCACGTGCTGCACGGACAACTCATGTGCTTTAGTGTCAACATCCTCACAAACAGGCCCGTAACCTCACTCAGTCATCAATCTCTCCAGTCTCACTCACGGGCTCACAATGTCATGAAACTAGCCCGACAACAATGATATGATGTATCAATAAATAACTGAGACTGAGATATGATATGAATGCATGAATATGACTGAGTACGAAATATCAATAAAATCAGTGAAATAACAGCAAGAAACGACCACTATGGGTCCTAGCAGTATCGTCATAAAGCCTAAACATGGTATCTAGCATGATTGACAGCTCAATTACTTTATCACATGGTGGAAACACGGACATTAACAAAGTAGTACCACTATACAGTGCCACGGAAATAACAGAGTCCCAATTCACATGGTGCATGCCCGTCACCTAGCATGTGCGTCACCTCAACACAAATCACACAACACGTATTTTAGGGTTTCATACCCTCAGCTCCAAGATTAGAAGAGTTCCTTACCTCGAACAAGCCAATACTAATGCCGAGCAAGCCAAGCGGTGCTCCAAAGATGCCATCACGCGCGTAGCGACCTCTGAACGGCTCAAAACTAGCCAAAAGCAATTCAAATACATCAAATAAAGCCCAAGGAAACAATTACAAATGATAAAGATCGAATCCTTAATCAGAACACAAAACCAGCCAAAAATCACACCCGGGCCCGCACCTCGGAACCCAACAAAACTCATAAAATCCGACAACCCATTTAATTATGAGTCCAACCATGCTAGTTTCATTCAAATCCGACTCCACTTTGATATTCAAAACTCAAAAATTCATATAATGAAACTTTAGGCCAAAACTCCTAATTTCCTCTTTGAAAATCATCATCCAAAAGCTAGAATCGAAGATAGATTCATGAAATATAACCAAAACCGAGAAGAGAACACTTACCCCAAATTCATATGGTAAATTTTGCTTCAAGAATCGCCTCCATCCGAGCTCTATATATACTTCCCAGACGCCCTCTTTCGCGAACGCGGGAAAGCCATCGTGTTCGCGATGAACAAAATATCTGTCACCCAAATATACTCTACGCGTTTGCGGTACAAGCCTCGCGAATGCGATAGACACTGGGGACAGAACTGCGCGAACGCGGTTCCAACTACGCAAACGCGATGAAGAAAGGCCTCCAGCTCCAGCTCCCAGCTCATCCCTACGCGAACGTGATCCCCCATTCGCGATCGCGATCCCCCATTCGCGATCACGTAGAACAATTTTATGCTACCATCGGAATATACTACGCGTTTGCGATAATTGCCCCACGAACGTGATGAAGAACTGAGACACCAGAAACCAGCTAAATACAACAGTGAAAATATGAAGTAAAATGATCCGAAATTAATCCGAAACACACCCGAGCCCCTCGGGACCCCATCCTAACATACCAACACGTCCCATAATATAACACAGACCTACTCAAGGCCTCAAAACACACATAACAATATTGAAACAATGAATCGCACCTCAACTCGAAATCAATGAACTTTGAAACTTCAAACTTCTACAACCGATATCGAAACCTATCAAATCACATTCGATTGACCTCAAATTTTGCACACAAGTCAAATTTGATATTACGGACCTGCTCTAACTTACAGAATCAGAATCTGACTCCTATATCAAAAAGTCCACTCCCGGTCAAACTTTCTAAAATTCCAACTTTCACCATTTCGAGCCAAATTCAACCACGGATCTCCAAATCATAATCCGGACGCGCTCCTAAGTCCAAAATCACCCAACGGAGCTAACGGAACCATCAAAATTCCAATCTAAGGTCAAATGCTAAAAGTAAAATGATAGGATCGGCTGACCAAGTCTACACACTTCATTCCAGTTGGTACTACTTTCTCTTCAAAGCGGTTGACTGAGATTACATCCGAGAGATTGTTCGCCTGCATGGTGTCCCATTTTCCATCATTTCAGATAGGGGCACTCCGTTTACATCGCAGTTTTGGAGGGCCGTGTAGTGAGAGTTGGGTACTCAGGTTGAGTTGAGCACAACCTTTCACCCTCAGATGGACGGACAGTCCAAGCGCACTATTCAGATATTGGAGGACATGCTACGTGTTTATGTCATCGATTTTGGGGGTTCATGCGACCAGTTTCTGCTGCTCGTGGAGTTTGCATATAACAACAGTTATCAGTCGAGCATTCAGATGGCTCCGTACGAGGCTTTATATGGGAGGAGACGTAGATCTCCAGTAGGATGGTTTAAGCCGGGTGAGGCAAGACTCTTGGGTACAGACTTGGTCCAGGATGCATTAGACAAGGTGAAATTGATTCAGGAGTGGCTTCGCACGACACAATCTAGACATAAGAGCTATACGGACAGAAAGGCCCGTGATGTGTCTTACATGGTTGGGGAGAAGGTCTTGCTGAAGGTTTCACCATAAAGGGTGTTATGAGATTTGGGAAAAAGGGCAAGTTAAGCCCTCGGTTTATTGGGCTGTTTGAGGTGCTTCGGAGGATTGGGGAGGTGGCCTATGAGCTTTCTTTGCCACCTAGCTTATCGAGTGCATCCGATATTTCATGTTTCTATGCTTCGAAAGTATATCGACGATCCATATCATATTTTGGATTTCAGCACGGTACAGTTAGATAGTGATTTGACTTATGATGTGGAGCCGATGGCTATTTTGGAGCGTCGGGTTCGAAAGTTGAGGTCAAAGGATATAGCTTCAGTGAAGGTGCAGTGTAGAGGTCAGCCTGTGGAGGATACCACCTGGGAGACCGAGCGGGAGATGCGGAGTAAATATCCACACCTATTTGAGGCTCCAAGTATGTTTCTAGACTCGTTTGAGGACAAACGTTTGTTCAAGAGGGGGGGATCTAACGACCACGTCGGTCGTTTCGAGAGTTATAGCCCTGTTTCCCCCATTTCTGCTTCTCTTTGTGTTCTGCAGCTATATTGTGATATACCGGGTTAGTTGGGTCGGGTCCAGAGTAGTTTCAGAGCGAATTGAGACACTTAGTCTCTTTATTAGAAGCATAAGTTGGAAAAGTTAACCGGATGTTGACTTATGTGTACATGATCTCAGATTTGAATTTTTATGATTCCGTTAGCCCCGTTAGGTGATTTTGGACTTAGGAGTGCATCTGAAATGTGATTTGGAGGTCCGTAGTGGAATTAGGCTTGAATTGGTGAAAGCTGATAATTTGGCGATTATGGTCGGCAGTGAAAATTTTGATATCGGGGTCGGAATGGATTTTCGGAAATTGGAGTAGATTCGTGGTATCATTTGTGACGTGTGTGTAAAATTTGAGGTCATTCGGACATGGTTTGATAAGTTTCGACATCATTTGTGGAATTCGGAAGTTTAGAAGTTCTTAGGCTTGAATCCGAGGGTAATTTAGTGCTTTGATGTTATTTTAAGTAATTCGAAGGCTCGACTAAGTTTGTATGATGTTATGGGACATGTTGGTATGTTTGGTTGAGGTCCCGAGGGCCTCGGGGTGGTTCCAGGTTGTTAACGGAACGTTTGGAACTTGGAAAATGCAACTGAACTGCTGCTGCTTGTGTTTTCCGCACCTACGGAGAGGGAGCCGCAGCTGCGTGACCGCAGAAGCGCATGGGAGGTCGCAGATGCGAGGCTGAGTCGCAAATGTGGAAGTGAGGAGTTGGTCAATTTTCGCAGAAGCGGAGGGAGAGGCGCAGGTGCAGTATTTGGCCGCAGATGCGGAACCTGAGATTTTAAGTGAGTTCCGCACCCGCGATGGAAATTCTGCAGGTGAGGCTTCGTAGAAGCGGAAAAAGGGACCGTAGGTACGGTTTCACTGGGCAGAAAGTATAAATAGAGGACTTCGAGATTTTTCCTCATTTCCACTATTTTTAACTCGGACTTTGGAGCTTTTGAGACGATGTTTGAAGGGGATTCAAGGAAATTCACTGAGGTAAGTTCCTTGAGTCTAAGTACCCTTAGCTATGGTGTTTTCCCGTTGATTTCTCATCTAATTAGTGGGGTTTTGAAGTGAAAATTGGGGGTTAGGGCTTGGGATTTTGGAGAGTGTAATATGGGGATTTGAGGGACCAAGCGATGTCGTATTTTGATAAATTTCGTATGGTTAGACTCGTCAATGAATGAGATATCGGGTTTTGGGATTTTGTTGGATTCCGAGACGTGGTCCCGGGGGGGCGGGTTTGAGACGATTTCGAATTTTGGCTATAATTTGGTATTTTTCTTGTGGAATTGATTCCTTTAGCCTATATTGATTGTATTGTATTACTTGTGGCCAAATTCGGGACGTTCAGAGGCCGAATTGAGAGGCAGGGGAATTCTGGAGTAGGACTTTGCTTGGTTTGAGGTAAGTAACATTTTTAAACTTGGTTCTGAGGGTTCGAGACCCCAAATTATATGCTCTGTGATTGGTATTGAGGTGACACACATGCCAAGTGACGGGCGTGCGGGCGTGCACCGTGAGGGTTGTGACCTCGGTGATTCCATGTCCCCGTTTAGTGACTCTATCCTATTGATATCCATGTTTTCATCATGTGATAAAGTAGTTGAGCTATAAATCATGCTAAATATCTTGTTTAGGACTTGTGCCGCTATTGTTTGGACCCTTAGTGGTCGTTTCTTGCTATCATCTCACTAGTTTTCATTCACTATTTCATACTTAGTCATGATCATGCATTTGTATATCATATCTCGGTCTCAGTTATTTATTGATTCATCATATCATTGTTCTGGGTTGTTTTCATGACATTGTGAGCCCGTGGTGAGACTGGAGAGGTTGATGACTGAGTGAGGCCGAGTTCCTGGTTATGATTGAAAGTTATGGGATTGGATTGCACGTCGCAGCGGTTATATTGATGATTATGATAGTAACACACCCCCAGTGAGCGCGGATGATATACTGACCGTGTATACCAGTCATGCTCAGGCGGTCTCTATTCCGGCCGTAGCAGCCACTTCTCAGGCTGGGGGAGGTGCTCAGACTCCCACTGCCCGCACACCAGAGCAGGTGGTAATGGGATTCCAGACACCAGGGGCACCACCAGCCCGGCCGTTTGCAGCTGCTCAGGACTATGTGGTTCCTGATATGCCTGAGGATGAGCATCGTAGATTGGAGAGGTTTGGGAGACTCCAACCTCCATCTTTCAGTGGTGCAGAGGGTGAGAATGCACATGGTTTCTTGGATAGGTGTCAGAGGATACTCCGTACAATAGGTATTCTGAAGACCAGTAGGGTCTCATTCACTACCTTTCAGTTCTCTAGGGCTGCATTCAGTTGGTGGGAGGCTTACGAGAGGAGTAGGCCAGTCTGTGCAATGCTCCTTATCTGGCAGCAGTTCTCCGTTATCTTTCTGGAGAAGTTCATGCCTCAGTCCCGCAGAGAGGAGCTGCGTAGACAGTTTGAGCAGCTTCTTCAGGGTGATATGTCTATGATGCAGTATGAGATACAATTCTCGGAGTTGGCCTGGCGTGCTATCTGGTTGGTTCCCACAGACAGGGAGAGGATCAAGAGGTTTATAGATGGCCTCACTTATTAGCTGCGATTGCTTATGACTAGACAGAGAGTGTATTGTACTACTTTTGATAAGGTTGTCGACATTGCTCGTCAGATTGAGATGGTTCGCAGTCAGAAGAGGGTTGAGAGGGAGGCCAAGAGGCCTCGTGGACAGGGAGGATTTAGTGGTGCTCCTTCTGGGGGTCAGTTACAGCACGGTAGAGGTCGTCCTTTCAGGCATGCTCAGGCGGCTTGCCCAGTGCACCGGGGTGCATCATCCGGCTCTGGCCTCATGGTTATCAGTAGGGCCAGACATCATTCGATGTGCTACCAGCTCAGAGTTCGTCTCACGCACCATCAGCTCAGGGTTCTTCTGTGTCAGGACCTTCTAGTAGTTATTCCAGTGACTAGGGTTCCCTTCAGTCCCCAATGGCTGGTAGAGGTTGCTTTGAGTGTGGGGATTTGGGTCATATCAAGAGGTATTGTCCCCGCCTTATGGGAGGTTCATCTCAGCAGAAGAGTAAGCCTTCGACTTCAGCACCAGTTCCTCCACCACCCGCCCAGCCAGCTAGGGGCCGTCCGAGAGGGGGAGGCCGATCAGGGGGCGGCCAGGCCCATTTCTATTCCCTCCCAGCCAGACCAAATGCCATTGCTTCAGATGCTGTGATTACATCTATTGTTTCGATTTTCCACCGAGATGCCTCGGTATTATTTGACCCTGGGTCTACTTATTCATATGTTTCCTCGTATTTTGCTCATTTTCTACATATGCCCCATGAGTCTTTAGTTTGATCTGTTCATGTATCTACTCCTGTGGGTGATACTATTATTGTGGAGCACATATATCGGTCATGTGTGGTGACCATTGGGGGTCTGGAGACCAGAGTCGATCTTTTGCTGCTCGGTATAGTCGATTTTGATGTAATATTGGGTATGGATTGGTTGTCTCCAAGTCATGCTATTTTAGATTGTCACGCTAAGACCGTGACGTTGGCGATGCCGAGGTTGCCAAGAGTTAAGTGGAGCAGTTCTATAAACAATGTACCTAGAAGGGTGATTTCATAATTGAAGGCTTAACGTATGGTTGAGAAGGGTTGTCTATCCTATTTGGCTTTTTGTGAGGGATGTTAATGTAGAGACCCTACCATTGATTATGTTCCGGTGGTACATGATTTTCCGGATGTGTTTCCTGCAGACCTGCCGAGCATGCCGCCTGACAGGGATATTGAGTTTGGTATTGATTTGGTGCCGGGCACTCAGCCTATTTCTATCCCACCGTATCGTATGGCACCGGCGGAGTTGAAGGAGTTGAAATGACAGCTTCAAGAACTCCTTGATAAGGGGTTTATTAGGCCTAGTGTGTCACCCTGGGGTGCACCGGTTCTATTTGTGAATAAGAAGGATGGTTCCATGAGGATGTGCATTGATTACATGCAGTTAAACAAGGTCACAGTCAAGAACAAGTATCCTTTGCCTCATATTGATGATCTATTTGACTAGCTTCAGGGAGCGAGGGTGTTCTCCAAGATTGATTTGAGGTCTAGGTATCACTAGTTGAAGATTCGGGATTTGGATATTCTTAAGATAGCTTTCAGGACCCGATATAGCCATTATGAGTTCTTAGTGATGTCTTTTGGGCCGACCAATGCCCCAACAGCATTCATGCATTTGATGAACAGTGTATTCCAGCCCTATTTGGACTCATTCGTTATTGTATTCATTGATGACATCCTGATGTACTCTCGTAGCCAAGAGGAGCATGCTCAACATCTAAGGATTGTATTATAGAGATTGAGGGAGGAGAAGCTTTAAGCAAAGTTCTCCAAGTGTGAGTTTTGGCTCGGTTTAGCAGTATTCTTGGGGCACGTGGTGTCCAGTGAGGGTATTCAGGTGGATCCGAAGAAGATAGAGGCGGTGCAGAGTTGGCCTAGACTGTTCTCATCCACAAAGAGTAGGAGCTTCCTTGGTTTGGTGGGCTATCACCGTCGCTTTGTGGAGGGATTTTCATCTATTGCATCGCCCTTGACCAGATTGACCCAAAACGACGCTCCATTCAAGTGGTCGGATGAGTGTGAGGAGAGCTTCCAGAAGCTCAAGACTTCTTTGACCACAGCTCCAGTTCTTATTCTGTTGTCAGCTTCAGGTTCTTACACCGTGTATTTGATGCTTCGAAGATAGGTATTGCATGTGTCCTGATGCAGGAGAGTAGGGTGATTCCCTATGCCTCGCGCCAGTTGAAGACTCATGAGAAGAACTATCCTGTCTGTGACCTTAAGTTAGCAGCTATTGTGCATGCCTTAAAGATTTGGCGGCACTATTTATACAGGGTCATTGTGAGATCTATACTGATCACTGGAGTTTGCAGCACCTGTTCAAGCAGAAGGATCTTAATTTGCGCCAACGAAGATTGTTGGAGCTTCTCAAGGACTATGATATCACCATTTTGCACCATCCTGGGAAGGCAATGTGGTGGCCGATGCTTTAAGTCACTGGGCGGAGAGTTTTGGGCGTTTAGCATATCTTCCAGCAGCTGAGAGACCTTTGGCATTGGATGTTCAGGCCTTAGCTAGCCAGCTTATCAGATTGGATATTTCAGAGCCGAGTCAGGTATTGGCTTGTGTGGTCTCCAAGTCTTCCTTTTATGACCATATTAGGGAGCGTCAGTATGATGACCTCCACCTTCTCGTTCTTTAGGATAGGGTTCAGCGAGGTGATGCTAGGGATGTTACTATTAGTGATGATGGCGTGTTGAGGATGCAGGACCAAATGGGCTCCGAGAATTGATTCTTGAGGAGGCACATAGCTCGTAGTATTCCATCCATCCGGGTGCCGTGAAGATGTACCAGGATTTGAAACAGCACTATTAGTGGAGGCGGATGAAGAAGGATATAGTTGGGTTTGTGGCTCGGTGTCTCAACTGTCAGCAGGTTAAGTATGAACATTAGAGACCAAGTGGTTTGCTTCAGAGGTTAGAGATCCCAGAGTGGAAGTGGGAGAGGATCACCATGGACTTCGTAGTTAGGCTCCCACGGACCTCGAGGAAGTTTGATGCTATTTGGGTTATTGTGGATTGGCTGAGCAAGTCCGCGTACTTCATTCCAGTTGGTACTACTTACTCTTCAGAGCGGTTGACTGAGATTTACATCCGAGAGATTGTTCGCCTGCATGGTGTCCCAGTTTCCATCATTTCAGATAGGGGCACTGAGTTTACATCGCAGTTTTGGAGGAAAGTGCAGTGAGAGTTGGGTACTCAGGTTGAGTTGAGCACAGCCTTTCACCCTCAGACGGACGGACAGTCCGAGTGCACTATTCAGATATTGGAGGACATGCTGCGTGCTTGTGTCATCAATTTTGGGAGTTCATGGGATCAGTTGCTGCCGCTCGCGGAGTTTGCATATAACAACAGTTATCAGTCGAGCATTCAGATGGCTCTGTACGAGGCTTTATATGAGAGGAGGTGTAGATCTCCAGTGGGATGGTTTGAGCCGGGTGAGGCTAGACTCTTGGGGTACATACTTGGTCGAGGATGCGTTAGACAAGGTGAAATTGATTCAAGAGCGGCTTCGCATGGCGCAGTCTAGACAGAAAAGCTATGCAGACAGAAAGGTCCGTGATGTGTCTTACATGGTTGGGGAGAAGGTCTTGCTGAAGGTTTCACCCATGAAGGGTGTTATGAGATTTAGGAAGAAGGGCAAGTTGAGCCCTCAATTTATTGGGCCGTTTGAGGTGCTTCGGAGGATTAGGGAGGTGGCCTGTGAGCTTGCTTTTCCACCTAGCTTATCGAGTGTGCATCCGATATTTTATGTTTCTATGCTTCAGAAGTATATCGACGATCCATCTCATGTTTTGGATTTCAGCACGATTCAGTTAGACGGTGATATGACTTATGATGTGGAGCAGGTGGCTATTTTGGGGTTCAGGTTCGAACGTTGAGGTCAAATGATATAGCTTCAGTGAAGGTGCAGTGGAGAGGTCAGCCTGTGAAGGAGGCCACCTGGGAGACCGAGCGGGAGATGCGGAGCAAATATCCACACCTATTTGAGGCTCCAGGTATGTTTCTAGACTCGTTCGAGGACGAAGGTTTGTTTAAGAGGGGGAGGATGTAATGACTCGGCCGGTCGTTTCGAGAGTTATAGCCGCTTTTCCCCCATTTCTGATTCTTTTTGTGTTCTTCAGCTATATTGTGATATACCGGGTTAGTTGGGTCGGGTCCGGAGTGGTTTCGGAATAAATTGAGACACTTAGTCTCTTTATTAAAAGTTTAAGTTGGAAAAGTCAACCGGATATTGACTTATGTATAAACGATCTCGGATTTGAATTTTGATGGTTCTGTTAGCTCTGTTAGGTGATTTTGGACTTAGGAGTGCATTCAGAGTGTGATTTGAAAGTCCGTAGTGGAATTAGGCTTGAATTGGCAAAAGTTGATAACTTAGCGATTATAATCGGAAGTGGAAAATTTGATATCGGGGTCGGAATGGATTTTCGGAAATCGGAGTAGGTTCGTGGTATCATTTGTGATGTGTGTTTACAATTTGAGGTCATTCGGATGTGGTTTGGTAAGTTTCGACATCGTTTGTGGAATTCGGAAGTTTAGAAGTTCTTAGGCTTGAATCCGAGGGTAATTTGGTATTTTGATGTTGTTTTGAGTGATTCGAAGGCTCGACTAAGTTCGTATGATGTTATGGGACGTGTTTGTATGTTTGATTGAGGTCCCGAGGGCCTCGGGGTGGTTCCGGGTCATTATCGGAAGGTTTGAAACTTGGAAAATGCAGTTGAACTGCTACTGGTGGTGTTTTCCGCCCCTGCGGAGAGGGAGCCGCAGGTGCACGACCGCAGAAGCGCATGGGAGGTCGCAGATGCGGGTAGTGTTAAGTTGGACTGGAACCGCAGGTGCGAGAAGGGGGTCGCATCTGCGAGCCCGCAGATGCGAGGCTGAGTCGCAGATGCGGAAGTGAGGAGTTGGTCGATTTTTGCAGAAGCGGAGGGAGAGGCACAGGTGCGCTATCGCAGGTGTGGTATTTGGCCGCAGATGCGGAACCTGGGATTTTAAGTGAGGTCCGCACCTGCGATGGAAATTCCGCAGGTGCGGCGTCGCAGAAGCGGAAAAAGGGACTGCAGGTGCGGTTTCACTGGACAGAAAGTTTAAATAGAGAACTTCGAGATTTTTCCTCATTGCCACCATTTTTAACTCGGACTTTGGAGCTTTTGAGGTGATTGTTGAAGGGGATTCAAGGAAATTCACTGAGGTAAGTCCCTTGAGCCTAAGTACCCTTAGCTATGGTATTTTCCCGTTGATTTCTCATCTAATTAGTGGGGGTTTTGAAGTAAAAATTGGGAGTTAGGGTTTGAGATTTTTGAGAGTGTAATTTGGGGATTTGAGGGACCAAACGATGTCGGATTTTGATAAATTTTGTATGGTTAGACTCGTGAGTGAATGGGATTTCCGATTTTATGATTTTTGTTGGATTCCGAGACATGGTCCCAGAGGGACGGGTTTGAGTTGATTTCAGATTTTGGCTATAATTTGATATTTTTCTTGTGGAATTGATTCCTTTAGCCTATATTGATCGTATTGTATTACTTGTGGCCAAATTCGGGACGTTAGGAGGCCGAATTGAGAGGCAAGGGCATTCCGGAGTTGGACTTTGCTTGGTTTGAGGCAAGTAACATTTTTAAACTTGGTTCTGAGGGTTCGAGACCCCAAATTATATGCTATGTGATTGGTATTGAGGTGACGCACATGCCAAGTGACGGGCGTGCGGGCGTGCACCGTGAGGGTTGTGACCTGGGTGATTCCATGGCCCCGTTTAGTGACTCTATCCTGTTGATATCCATGTTTTCATCATATGATAAAGTAGTTGAGATGTAAATCATGCTAGATATCATGTTTAGGCCTTGTGTCGGTGTTGTTTGGACCCTTAGCGGTTGTTTCTTGCTGTCATCTCACTAGTTTTCATTCACTATTTCATACTCAGTCATGATCATGTATTTTTATATCATATCTCGGTCTTAGTTATTTATTGATTCATCATATCATTGTTCCGGGTTGTTTTCATGATATTGTGAGCCCGTGGTGAGACTGGAGAGGTTGATGACTGAGTGAGGCCGAGTGCCTTGTTATGAGTGACAGTTATGGGATCGGGTTGCACGCCGCAGCGGTTATATTGATGATTATGATAGCGCTTGGGCTGTAGGAGCCCATCCGGAGTCTGTAACACACCCCCAGTGAGCGCGAATGATATTATTGAGGGATGGATTTCCCTAGACATGGATTTGTCCGAAGTACTTGATACCTGGAGATGGATTTCTCCACAGGGTTGGATTGCCCTTTTTTTTCACTACTGGTGACTTATAGTTAGTGTTGTATATGTTTCGGGATGGATTTCCCTGGGCCAAATGGCCATATACAGTACCGAGTGATTGGATACTTGAGAGTGGAGAACATGGTGCATTTTCATACAGTCTGTGCATTGGCATGTAGAAATAGCTGAGTTTTATACCTTACACTGTTCAGATCTGTATTTCCTTTACTGTTTGAGCTGTAAATTTGACTTGAAAGCATGCCTACATTTCTGCACATTTATTTCTGTTATACCTGTTGAGGTTGAGTTGTTACTATCTTTCAGTCCAATGTTTGGACTTGTTACTTACAGAGTTGGTGTACTCATGTTACTCCTTGCACCTCGTGTGCAGATCCAGGCGATACCGGTCGTAGCGGCGGTTGCTGATTGAGGATCCTAGAGTTTTGGAGACTAGCAAGGTAGCTACACTACGTTCACGAGCCTTGACTCTCCTTCTTTATCTTTGTCATACTTTCAGTTTATATCTCTAGACACTGTAGTAGACTGTATTTCTGATCTAGACGCTCATGTACTCAATGACACCCTAGTTTTGGGTTGGATTGTATCACTTTGGGATTTTCATATGTTTTAAACAGTTTGTTTTCTTTAATGTTAAATGCTTCCGTTAGCGCTTTCTAACTTATTGTTGTTGGTATGGGTTGTTGAGTTGAGGCTGGCCTAGTTCCACGATAGGCGCCATCACGACGGTTGATTTTGGGTCGTGACAGTTATGAAATTTTCAAATTCTATAATTTGCGCCGAAGCGTATCAAATCAATCCGGAATGACTTCCAAATTTTACACACAAGTCATAAATGACATAATGGATCTGTTCCAATTCCCGGAATCGAATTTTGACCCCTATATCAATAAAGTTAACTCCCGGTCAAAATTTCTAAAAATCTTTCATTTTTTCAACTTTCGCTAAAATGCGTCAAATTATCCTATGGACTTCCAAATCCAAATCCGGACACACGCCTAAGTCCGAAATCACCATACGAAGCTATTGACATCATCAAAATTCTATTCCGGAGTCGTTTGCTCAAAAGTCAAACTCTAGTTAACTCTTTTCATTTTAAGCCTCAAAATGAGAATTGTTCTTTTAATTAAATTCTGAATCTTCCTAAAACCAAACTCGACCACACACGCGGGTCATAATACATATTACGAAGCTGCTCGATACCTAAAGTTGTTAAACGAGGCGTTAATTCTTAAAACGACAAGTTGGGTCGTTACAATTAAAAACTTATAATAAAATTCGTCGCTAATTCTACTTAACGATAGATTAGCCACAAATGATCAAAATACTCGGTTAGCTATGAACGATTTAGCGACAGACTAGAGATAAAATTCGTAGCTAATTTTAATTTTTTTTAGTAACGAGAAGAAAGAATGATGTGCACAAGTATGTTACCTCTCTGCAAATATTGGCTCGACAATTTGGACGTACAATCTCCAATATAGAAGAGATTGAATAATAATAATAATAATAATAATAATAATAATAATAATAATAATTATTATTATTATTATTATTATTATTATTATTATTATTATTATTATATAATTAGTATAATTCAACAAGTAAGGTCTTGGAAGGATAGCGTATATGTACCTTTACCTCTACTTTAGCAAATAGAGAGAGTTTTCGATAAACTCTAAGCTCCCAAATAAGCAAGGAGGCTGAAGAGTGGGAGGACAAAAACTCTCCTATATTTCTGGCAGAACAGGAGGGGGTAGGGGTA
>AWOL01S0003653.1:3829-58945 GCA_000715115.1 Nicotiana otophora
GGGATGTATCCCCAAATTATTGATTATTGGGATGAAACATGCCGAAATATAGGGAGAGGATATAGAGAATATGTATAGGCGATCCCACGAGATTGAGTTTGGAGGGGAGATCTTGTAGCTATTGGTGGTTTGAAAGTATATTATAGGTTAAATATCAACTACCTAATCCAACTACAACTTGTTGCGCTCCTGCTACTAAGAAATTCAACAGTACACGAATAGAGCGTAATGGATAGTGTATTCATATAAACAATTTCAACTGATTTGGCATTGAGGCTTATTTATTGATGTTTTGGTTCTTTACTTCTCTCTAAGAGTGGGCTGTGAATTTAGATGAATAAGCAATAGTTTCTTCATGCTCCTTTTTCCTAGAAAAAAAATAGTTGGTGAGTTTTTGTGCGGCTCTTCTTGACTAGTTTTAACTTAATACGAGATCAAAGGAACAATTGTCATGCTCGTCTTGGACCTTGTCGTGCCTATTTGGGCTGGTTAGGCTCATGCAATGCTGGCATCAACGAGGAATGCTACTAAAAGAATATCAGATCAAAGGAGACTCTTTTAATATTACCTACATATGCACTAATGTTTATTGCCTCCAAGTACAGTTGTTCTCCCAAGTTTATTTTTTCATGGTTTCTTTCTCATGATATTCTCTTTCATGTTCAGTAGGTTTCTGGCTTCTCAAAAGTTATATTGGAGAAGGGAGGTAGTGAATGAATTGATGTTTGTCAATAAATGTACTGAGCGTAATGATAGCTCTTGTGTATAGTGGTGGTGGTTGTGTTTTTTCCTATAAAGAGGTGCAAGAAAATCAGCTGTGGTTGATAAGCCGACATGCCGAGTAATTATCTTTTTGGATTAAGCCGCGCAGCTAGGCAGGGACTCCAGAAATCTATTTCTGGGCAAGAAAGTGGGCTCCAGGACTCAGTAGAGATTTTGGTTGGCCAAGGGAGATTGTTGTTGGGCAATTCAAAGAGCTTCTATTCCATACCATTTGCAAGATCAACTGACCTAAATGTGTTTGTGCAGCCTGGAACTTTAGCTGCCACACAGGCAGATTTGCATATAGTCAACCAGAAAAAGAATCTTTCTGTAGTTGGATCTATTTCTCGTGCAATTTCTATTCCGTCTGTATCAGGGCCTGCATTTCAGGTCTGTGGCTATCACATTGATCGCTTGATATCTGAGCCTACTCAAGGTTTGTTGGACACTAACTATCACAAAGCACCTATGGAGATCTGTGGTTCAAAAATTTCTCCGCCTGGCTGTTCCTCAAGTAAAATGGCTTCAAGGCATCTCAATTCTGTTTTGGCTGTAAATAGTCCTGTTACTTCTTATAGCAATAGAAGCTTTAATTGTCGAAAAGCCAGCATGAGTTTGAGAAATAAAAATCAGCCCAACAACTTCTTACTTTACGGATATTTTGCATACAATGTAGCAAAGAGAAAGGGAAATTCTAAGCTATATGAAGGTTTTGGATTGACGGGGTTCCACACTTCATCACCTGCTTGTTCCTCTGCGGGCACTGCTCCTGATGTGTCCTTTGGTAACTCTACATGCGAGATGCAGCTTTCAAGTTCAGCAGATTCTTCCGAACAGTATGTTTCCTTACATAACTTTGCTATTCTTATTCAACTAGCTGAAATTCATGTAGCTGAAATTTTCAGTGCTGATCACTGACATTTAAAAAGAAAAAGATAGTATGTGAACTACAGATGTCTACTGGAAACGAAGGCAATATTAATGACTTGAACACTACCCTCAGTACATAGAAACTTAAAACATTTTGTGGTTAAATAACTTTGAGGAAATTGTGTGAGTTGTGATTCTAATCATTTGCGTTCTTTAACGAAATTGTGCGATTTGAGCTCCTAATTATATGCGTTTAAAATTTAATTTCAAGAGCTCAAATGGAGGTATTAGCATGTGACTTCCTTCAGAGGTTGTCTTGTTAGGATGTGCGGGGCTAGTTCAACCAAATCTGCAAGCCTGCTTGCATATCTCCTCAAACTCTTCCCATCTCGGAGTATCGTTTTTAGACGTCCTTCGTGAATTTAGTTTCTCACATCCAATATTTATGCCAGAAGAAAATTCAAGAACTGAAAGGGTTGAGAAATTTTGCCTCCTTACGGACTTTACACCTAACCTAAATTAAGAAACGAAAGAAGTCATTTGTTAGCTTGTACCTTTTGGGATAATATTTTCTTTTATTCGCCTGTGCTCAGTGTTATTAAAAGCTATTGCTTCGTCACTTAAAGCGATAAAGCGATGCGAAGCTAGTGGTTTCGCTTTATAGGTGAAGCCATGCACTTCATAAAAGTGTAGACTGTCAAATAATGATGCGCAAGGTGATCCTAGCGAGAAGATGACAGTTCTTTGAATTTCAGCTTTTGGGGATGAACTTATATTGAGATTACTGTACATTGGATACTGAAATTAGTTATATTAATTACAATTTGATCATTGTAGTTCTAAATTCATAGATGCTTGGTATTTTCTAATGTTGTAAATGTGCGCTTCACTTCTCGCTTTTCGCTTCAAGTCCCTTGGACCTTGTCTCTTTTAAAAACACTTTCCGTGCTTCAAAACTATATATGCCAATGTCAAACTCTGTAAATGAAAAAAAAAGAGCAAAAATGCTATCGAAGACCTATTAAAATATTGGATGCGCAAGTAGCTTGGTCCCTACTAGTTTGGAATTGAGGCATTGATGTTATTAGAATATTAGATGCTTAATTTAATTTATCTACCACCATGATCAAAGCTACTAGATGATTTCAGGGTAGGTACTAGAGTAAAAATATATAACAAAAATTATCATGTAAGTTTCTCAAGGCTAGCAACTGGTGTGGGAAGCTTTTATCTTGTTCAGTTGTTCGAAACCTTTTGTTAAGCTGTCATCTATCTCTCTTGAAGAATAGTTGGATTTATTTCAGCTCTCACTAAATGAGAACTTGTGACTAATTTGGAAAGAGGAAACTGTGACTTATACCTTTTGCTATAGATGGCCAAGTTTTTTGCTTAGTCATTGTGCAGATCTGGAGCATATTACGTATTCCCTCCTTGGTGGCCTGTAGACGATTTATCCAAAAAGAATTACAGGCAGCTTATTTACTTTACATTGAATTGGGAAGTTTTTCTTTTCAGTTGTATTGTTTCTTTTGTCCAATTGTAGGAATATCCACATTGACAGAACCCTGAAGCTAAACTCAGGATCATGTTACCTGCCCCATCCTGACAAAGAAGAAACAGGTGGAGAGGATGCTCATTTTATTTGTGGTGATGAACAAGCAATTGGTGTAGCTGATGGTGTTGGTGGTTGGGCTGATCTTGGTGTTGATGCTGGGCAGTATGCACGAGAGCTTATGTCTAACTCAGTAACTGCGATTCAAGATGAACCAAAACGTTCAGTGGACCCAGCCAGGGTCCTCGATAAAGCTTATACATGCACAAAAGCCAAAGGTTCCTCAACTGCCTGTATAATCGCCCTTACAAATCAGGTACATGTGCAATTCTAGATCTTCTATTCTAATTCATGAAGCTTGGACTTTTGAAATAGGTGCCTTGCGGGTTTGAGCTTGGCCGTTGATTCATTGGTGTCTTCAGATGCTGAGGATTCTTTTAATTTGAAGTTTCCCTTATACACCAGACTTCTCCACATTTTAGTAATGTATATAACTAGGTGCACAGAACTTTCTTCTAGTCTTGTGATTAAAACAGGGAATAAAAGATTAATATGGTAACTTTGGAAGGCAGTTAAAACTTATAAAAAGAAAAATGAATCTAGAACTTAACATCATTAAGTTAACTTATCATGTTTCCTCTTTCCAGGGCCTGCATGCCATTAATTTAGGAGACAGTGGATTTATGGTGGTTAGAGATGGATGTACTGTTTTCAGATCCCCTGTGCAGCAGCATGATTTCAATTTCACATATCAACTAGAGAGCGGTAACTCTGGTGACTTACCAAGCTCTGGAGAGGTCAGTAGTGCCCCCTTTTTCTTAATGTAGAACTCGTGTGGTAATGTAGAACTTGGTTTAGAGCTTCCGTTTTTTCCAAAATCTAGACAATATTTTTCATATCCAAATAAAAGATGATTGTTTTTTAAACTTACTCAAATAAGAGGTATTTCAGAAGCCTTTTTTATTGTGTTGTTCTTTGTTGACTGTTCTATGTCATTCAGAGAGCAAAGAGTTGGGGTTCAGGTGGTGTTTTTAGATTGTTCTCTTACAGTTTTGTACAATAATTATTTTTGTTAAACATAATATGGAGAAAAACCTTTTCAATTGTGTTCAAATGCATTCCCTCCTGGTTTACTCATAGAGGTGAATCTTGAGAAGTGTACCATGCTTTAGAAATCTGTTATTCTGTTTTTAGACTTCTTAGCTAAAATTGCCTCGCGGTTCTTGTCCTCTATTTTTGTTTCTTAGTTTTGACAAATGCCACTTCTTTTCGGTTATTGACCAGAACTTTTTGGCGATGTCAATAGCATCCTGTCTTGTAATCACTATATTTCTTTTTTATTTTGTATCACAGTTCTCTCTTAATCTGAATGGCTTGCCTGTGTTGCAGGTGTTCAAAATACCGGTGGCACCAGGAGATGTTATAATAGCTGGTACTGATGGGTTGTTTGACAATTTGTACAACAATGATATTACTGCAATTGTGGTTCGTGCAACAAGAGCTGGCTTAGGGCCACAGGTGACAGCTCAAAAGATAGCTGCATTGGCTCGGCAAAGAGCACAGGATAAAAACAGGCAGACTCCTTTCTCTGCTGCAGCCCAAGAAGCTGGGTTCCGTTTCTATGGCGGGAAGCTGGACGATATAACTGTGGTTGTCTCCTACATAAGCAGTGACAGAAATGTATGAGCACTTTGGATATCCGCCACCACCCCTTCTTTTATTCTCCATAGCTTGCAGGTCTTAGGTTCTTTATTTGCCTACATTTGTTCAATTTTTTTGCATGGACAATGACGTCCGTCAGTTCAGTTGAGCACTGGATATGCTTAATTGTTCTATCATATTCTACACTAAATAGCTTTGTCAACCTTTCAAACACAGCCCCTACTTCATTTTTCTCTCTAAATATAAACTTTACTACCTGTGGAGGGTGCTGTATCTTGTTTCAGTACCCCAAGTTTCCGTTAAAATTTACCTTATCAACAAAAAGAAAATCCCCAAAAGTTTCCTTTTAAAAACATTACCTCATGCCTATGTTGCCCCTACTCTTCATTTATGTTTGTCTTCATTCTGACATTCCCTATGGAGCATATCATTTTAATACTTTGATGACATCTGTAGTGCGCAGTTGGTATTGGTTTTATAAGGCTCAATTATTACGATATTGTTACTATTTTGATTGATCTAAGTTTTTTCTTAAAAAAATTATGTTTTTTAATATAAATTATTTTATTTCCTAGTTTCTACTCTTTCCCATCATTGTTTTACAAAAACTTTCATCCATGTGAACATATTATTCAATATAGCGTCACTTATCAAACCACTGCTGTGAAGCACCTTTGAACTTAAAGAATCTCAGTATGTTACAATTTAAATTTAGGCAGTTGATAGTGCTTTTCTCATAGTTACTTTTGATTTTTCGTCCTGTATTCTGGTTCGAATTGATTGGTTATGTAGGTTATATTCTTATACTTTATCAAAAGGTTTGTTTTTATGTTGCTCAAGTCCATTTCCTTTTTCAAAGTAGAAGCTGAAGCTTACTTTTGTGTACGATTTTATGGAAAATGGAAACTGATATTTTTTTTAACCTGTTATGTGCAGGAAAGATCCAATGGCTTACAGATGTAGTTGAGAGCTTTCATACTTGCTTTGAAACGCTTGGCTTGGGGGCACATGTTTTAAGCTCCATTTAAAGGGGATGTCAAACCTTGCATAATATCGTGTGAATGTGTCGAATATCGCTTTTGATTTTCTTGTTTCTTGGCAATTTACCCCCTCTTTCAAACTTCATGGACCTCACCCAAAAAAAGGTAGATCGCGAACCTCTCCCTCTCTTTCTCTCTCCCTTTCCGCTTAGGGGAAGATCATGAGTACTGATCATGTATATGGAATAGGTGTTAGACAGAAAGGTGCTCCTATGGTGCTTGATATAGGAATTGTCTTTCTGGAAATATGTTGGTTTCCATAGAATGCTAGCTAGGACACATTAACTTGCAGAATGAAGCTTTCTTGAATTCTTTGGAACTGAATTCGTCATCTTCCCATTGTAATAATTCTTTGGACATGATTTTCCCACTGGCTGTAAATAGATGAGCATTTTCGTTTTTCCTCTGTGTATCTTTTTTGTTTATTTGGTTGTGACTTGTTGAGGTTGAGCTAGTCGAAATTTTAATTTTGTAAAATCTCTGAGCTGGTCTAACTTTGTAGTGGTCATCTTTATACTGATAATTTGAATCTGGTGTTTGAAGATCAAATATTGATATTCCAACATGCTAATATTTGAGTAGAGAGGAAATTATGAGATAGGTCGCTACACCTTGTATATATTTTTCAACCATGAAAACTTAAGTTGTGTTAAAGTTTACTATCAGTTACAACAACAAATCGGTACTGTGCTTCAGTAACGGCTTACGTGCTGTCGAAGTGGCTGTTGATCTAAACCAGGACTTAAGCACCAGTTCTATGTGGCCTTATAGTAATTCATTGTTGTTGGATTGTATAAATCATTTTATCTAAAAGTTTAAATCGTTATAGAGCAATATTATTTATTTATTTTAGGCCGGTTAATGTAATTCCCGTTTGCTGTGAAGTCCGTGACTTCATTTTCCTGCACCCTTGTATATCTTGTGTTTTTTAAGAGTTTATTAATCTTTCTTTGTTGGAATGAGACTATTTGACATAGAGGACTAATAGCAGGACAAAGTAATTGAATCTGTTTAGAGGTAACCGATATACTTAAATTTACTGACAGAATCAATTACGAGATAGATATACTTAAATTAATTTTCATAATATTAAACTGAGATGAACTTAAATGCAGCTCTTTGTAATTAATAAAAGCATTTTAATGAGTTACCAAAAAAATGCAGCGAGATGGACATTATGACCTTAGATTTGACATAAACTCTACAGTTTACTTAACCAAGAAATGTAGGAGTGTACATCAGGGTCGATAATATTACAATATTTTTGTGTGAAAGAGTGCTCGTCTTATTTTCTTTTAAATAATATGAACTGATGTTACCTATGTAGGATCAGAATACTTTACAAGGACAATGGTTCGTTATTTCATACCTAACTACGTCTAAGTCACAATCTGCATCAAGTTTTTTCGAGTAGTAGATTTCTTAGATTTAATAAACAAAAGTTAATTTTAAGTATAATCTTAAACTCCCCCCCAGGTAAATGAGTAACATGCTTAGCAGCATGAACGATTGAAAATAATCCTCAAATAAGACCTGATAAATTATTACTAGAAAAAAAATGTATAAGCTTATAAACAATTAAAAAATCTCAAAAATCCCTTATTATGAGTATGACTAATCACTTCATTAAAATCATAATAAAATCAGTCAACAGGATTATGTTACTACTATTCTCGCCATCAAAAAGAATAGTGTAGAGTAAGCACAAGTGTCAGTACATGTATTTTTCTTTTGTGTAAATTCTAGTATTATTATTTTAAGTAAGCTGTGTATTTAAAAACTATATATACGAGTTTTATTTGTAGTTAAATATCTTTACAAAAATCGTAGTCACCATAAAACTATTTGACTTTGCAACCTTTCTTTTAAATGCAAGAGCTCTAAAAGTTAAGTGGTCATTCTCAATCACAAACAACACTGTCCGCTACTCCATACAATAAGTCTTTCCACTACTTGACTTTAACCTTTGCTCTCTGTACGAAAATGGAGTTTCGTAGACTTTGATTCATTTCACGAATCAATCAAACACCACAAATTTGCAACTTTTTGGGTCTGGAGTTTTGATCTTTTCAGCTAAATGGATGCTCATAGTGAAAAGTGCGACCAATATGTAGGAAGATCAAGAATTGCTGCAACAATTGTAATTGGTGTTCTTGTGGGATGTGTCTTTCCTTTCTTTTATCCCTATGGGTTCTTTTCTCTTGATCCACAAGCTCAAACTCGGACTCGTTCTAAATATAGTGTTTTGGTAAGTGTCTCTGCACATATTTCTCTGTTACTTATATGCTAGCTCTACAGCTAACGTTTACAACAAGCAAAATATATTTTACATCAGATGCTTATTTTTATCTACTTTTTGTTTGAGGTGGGAGACGGAGTTACAACGGGTTGGAAAATTTTCACTTTGTTTTTTTTTCATGCTTTAGAGAATTAATTAATTCCTTAAAAAGACAGACATAATACATAGACGACCACCTAATTATGTCCTGGTTTATCATCTAGATAGCTAAAATAGGAGTTGGAGACAAATTGAACGCCTTGTGTTATCGCAAATATATGCCTATTGGACACAAACTTGACAATTTCTACACGTTACATTTGATATAATTAATGGCCATAATGTCATTTGATCAGTGTTGAACTCTTCTATATGTAGGTTAATTGTTGAAATTTAATTCATAGGTTGAGTCGTGGTCATGTGAATCCACGGATTGGATAAACATGTTGAGATCATACATTAGGAGCAGGGAAGAGAGCTAACTGAAAAGCTTCAGATGGCTGAGCAGGGAAAATGTCGTGCTGAGGAGCAGCCTGTGGTGTTAACTGAACCTAAAAAAGCTGGACCATTTGGCAAAGTCAAGAGTATGAGAACTAACCCGCCTGTCCTTCCTGAGGAATCTGTGAACCCGAGACTAGCTAAGTTATTGGCAGAGATTGCAGTTGAGAAAGAGGTCATAGTTGTATTTGCCAATTCAAATGTGAAATCAATGCTGGAAGTTTGGTTCACCAGTATAAAAAGGGTGGGTGTCCCCAATTATCTGGTCGTCAAAACGCAGTCTCTGTTTACAAGAGAGATCCTGATGAGAATGTTGATTTTATTGGCAAAACTGGAAGTAACCAAGCTGTGTCAGGTCTAAACTCTAAAGTTCCGTATTCTGAGAGAGTTCTTGCATCTTGGTTATAGTGTCTTGCTTTCTGATGTTGACATTGTGTATCTGCAAAATCCATTTGATTATCTATACCGGGATTCAGACGTGGAGTCAATGTCAGATGGTCACAATAACATAACAGCTTATGGTTACAACGACGTTTTTGATGAACCTGATACGGGTTGGGGTCGATACGTTCATACAATGAGAATATGGGTGTACAATTCTGGTTTCTTTTATATCCGACCAACCATTCCTGCGCTGCATTTGAGCTCTTGGATCGCGTTGCTGATAGGCTTACTCAGGAGCCAAATTCTTGGGACCAGGCTGTTTTCAATGAAGAGTTAGCCTTTCCATCGCATCCTGGATACATTGGGCTTTATATATACTTCCAGGAGAACAATGGATTTCTATTTGTTCATGAATAACAAGGTCCTATTCAAAACTGTACGAAAGGATTCGAAATTGAAGAAGTTGAAGCCAGTTGTAGTTCATATAAACTATCATCCTGATAAGCTTGACAGAATGAAAGCAGTTGTTGATTACTATGTTAATGGCAAACAGGATGTATTTCCAGATGGTTCTGATTTCTGAATAGTAGCTACTGATTACACCTTTAATTGGATCAATGTGTAATATTAACCTGTCTTTTGCTTCTGTTCAAAGTAAGTTTCTTTCCCACACAAGTTCAGTGAATAATAATGCAAGTATTCTCTTGTTATGTGGATAATAATACATGGATACACCTATTCTTATCCCACATTTTATTTATTCCTTACTAAATAATATTATGTTGGTTGATTCCTACTTATACCGGAATTAGTAATATAGCATTTGGTTTCTGATTTAGCTCAACTTATGGGAGATCAATACTAAACCCAAACACTGTGTTAGTCATATAAAGATTATACTAATTTATGCAGGATTTTATACCAAAAACCAAATGCTGTACAAGTAAGAAGGTTAAATTTTCTTTAACTTAAAACAAAATGACCCTGTACGTATCGTTTCATAATGTATCGTATTGTATTATACTCTTTTTATACTGTACTGATGTATACAACATTTGGATGGATTGTATCATTTGCTATCATTTCATAATGTCACACAAACAATATAAAAAATAAACTTATAATATTATAAAGAAAAGGTAGATTATTATATAAAAAGGTAGGTAAAAAATAAAATATAATTATTTAATAATAAGGAAGAGCAGGAGGAGGAAAGAATAAGATAACGACGCGACTACACCAAATATAAAATGACACTTTTATACAATAGGTAACAACCATTCAAACAAGACTTAAAACGTTATATAGGCTTGCAGGAGAAAGAATACAATGAATTCTCACTTAAAATAAATTTTTCTTGTGTTTCTTGCTTCATTTGAACAGACTTATACGTCCACCAACATTTAATGGCCAATGTTAATTACTAGAAATTTGCACTAAAAATGATTGTATCGAAATGTTAATGGAAAACCACATGCAAACCGAGAAGAATAGACATGAAATGTAGTGGAGCTCATCAAAATAAGAATAGAAGAGAGATACTTTTACCTAAATGCAGATTACAACTCTTCTTTTCCCAAGAGGACCGACAATCAATTCATGTTAGATGGGTAAAAGTAGTGACATGATCCAAACGCTGGCAAAACCATATCAGAAATCACAACATTAGACCTTATTAAATTAACGGTCAGCGACTTAAGATCCTAAATCCGCATCTATTTATTTATAGTAAGAACAGAATCGCCTTAAGAAATCGGAGTTTTAGGATTCATATTGATATTATCACCATCACCATCTTGATTTTCACCATTGTTATGGGGAGGCTTAAAAAAGAGATAAAAATGAGATCCATCTTTGACCCCATGTTCTGCAAGGGGGACTTCATCATCATTTAACATGAAAAAATCACCACCTGTATTCAACATTAGGATGAGACGATTTTCAGGAAGATTTTCTTGATTCCCTATCTCTCTCTTCAAATCTGCCACTGTGGTATCTTTGCCTACTTGAATATGAAACAATGTACCTGTTAATATTTCTATCACCAAATTCATTTTCTTTCATTGTTTTGAGAGTGAGAGAGACAAAGAAAGATACTTGGAAAGATGAGACTGCATTCTGGGGGAGTCTGTTAGCATTTGCATTGCCTAAGGAATAGGTAGTTGTGAGAATTGGAAATCATGGGAATTTAAAAAAATACTGGAGCAGATATAGAATTTTAAGTTAATTAATAGTGTAAAATTCTTTTACACTATCAGTATAATTATTATTTTAAATAGGTTATCAATTAATGCCTATATGGTTATTTTATAATAGTTAGTTACCATTTAAATAGGTCAATAATTAATACTTATCACAGAAATTTATCTGTACTTATTTTATAAAAAACTTTTACATTACAACCTTTATTGCAATTAAAATTAAAGGTTGCAACCTTTATTTCTACGGGGAAACATGGTTATACCAAAAAAGTGTAGTTACCGGAGGTATTTTCACTAGGGGGCATGCATCTCGACCCTCAAATTTAACAAGTACAAGTAGGTATACATTTTTGTTACAAATAGGTATTTATTTGTTAACCATTTCTACACGGTCAATCTTGAATTATTTCAATTTCTTTGAATAACTATAGTTCTATAATTCTATACACTAAAGTCAACCAATGAGAAACCCCAATCCATGAAAGATACAATATTTTAATATTTAGAACTCGCAATAAATAAGACTATAACATTTAGTTCTGAAGTATAATTTTGATTTTACTGGTTTTCGCTCTATTGTATTATAATTCCTAAATTTCTCATTGGTCAATAAATACTTTTTCAATTGATGAAAATTTCTTTGATGATAAATGACGAATGAAATTAGTAATATGGTTTAATGATTTGTCACACAGTTAAATCTTTTCGATTTTTTATTAATAAATTTAGTTTAGTTAACAATATATGATATTCGACAACAATATATCGCTACAAACAAACATTTCTCATGATGCCATCTAGTAATGACATAACAAAGAATATCATACTTTTAAATAATTAGAAAATTATTTCAAAAACTAATTACTCTACACGCTCCATACAAGAGTAAAATTAATGTATTTTTATTACTAACTTCAATCTCTTTCATTTTCTTAAAAGTTTATTTTGAGAGCGAAAGATTGACAAAAAGAGAAACAGGAGGAGACGAAATGCTTTCATATGGATTGTTTTCGCATGAGTTGGCAGTCGTTGCACAATCTAGCAAATGCGATCTTCTACTGAAAAACCCAAAAGTCTATTCACCGTCACCAATTCTAACATCACAAATTAAATGAACGTAATCCCTCCAATGAAGGAATTAGTCTATCCATAAGGCTTAATTAAAGTTTTGAATTTGCATTTATTTATTTTGTAGTAGGAACTGAATAGCCTTGAGAAGTCGGAGCTTTAGGATTCATATTGACATTATCACCTTCACCATCTTGATTTTTCAGCATTGTTACTATCATGAGGAAGCTTAAAAAGAGGTAAAAATGAGAGCTATCTTTGACCCCATACTCCTCAAGGGGACTTCATTGTCACTCAACATGATAAAATCACCATATAGGATGAGACGATTCTCAGGAAGAATTTTTTAGTTCTCTATCTTTCCTTTCAAATTTGTCACTATGGTATCTTTGCCTACTTGAATGTGAAACAATGTTGCTGTTAATATTTCTATCACCAAATTTATTTTCTTTCATTTCTTTAAGAGTATACTTTAAAAGTAGGAAAAATGTCACAGAGATTGCATTCTCGAAGAGTCTGATAACATTTCCATTGCCTAAGGAATAGGTAGTCGTGAGAGCTGGAAATCATAGTAATTCAAAAAGTACCAGAGTAGATATAGAATTTTAAGTTAATAGACAATGTAAAATTCTTTTACACTATTAGTCTAATTTAAAGTCTTATAGTATTGCCATCTTGAATAAGTTATTAATTAATGCTTATTTAGTTATCTTATAATCGTTAGTTACCATTTTAAATAGGCCAATAACTAATGCTTATGTAACGATCTGATCGGTCATTTTGCTTTCTAGATCCTCGTTCCCCTAATTAAGACTCCCGTATGTACTTTTACTGTTTTATGACATGCGAGAATGGTTGGTTTAGGTTTAAAAGGGTTTGGGTTGAAATCTGAATACTTAGTTCCTTAATAGTGGCCTATAATGGTTAAGTTTGACTTGAATCAACGCTTTGAGAAAACGACCTCGGAATTAGGATTTGACTGTCCCAATAGGTTCGTATGATGATTTTGGACTTGGGCATGTGTTCGGATCGAGTTTCAGAGGAGTCGAGAGAGTTTCGGCACTTAATATTGAAAGTTGGCGCGTTGAAGATTTTTCAAGTTCTTTAAGTTTGGTTTGGAGTAGACTTTGATATTATCGAGATTCGTTTGGGATTCCAAGCCTGGGAATAGTACCGTATAGTAATTTATGAAT
Source organism: Nicotiana otophora (assembly GCA_000715115.1). NCBI lineage: Eukaryota > Viridiplantae > Streptophyta > Magnoliopsida > Solanales > Solanaceae > Nicotiana > Nicotiana otophora. Next base: position 17,338 of record AWOL01S0003653.1, read on the forward strand.
TGCACGAAAAATTTGGCGTCATTCCGAGTTGATTTGATAGGAATCGGATGCGCGAGGAATGTTTTTAGAAGTTTTTGAGTTTCATATTATATTCATGCATTTTGGGCGTCCGATTCGTGGATTTTGATATTATTTTGGTATTTCGATCGCATGAGTAAGTCCGTATTATGTTGTGGGATGCGTTAGTATAATTGAATGGGGTCCCGGGGGCCCCGGGTGCGAATCAGATTAGAATCATACTTGGTTTTGTATGGGGGGAGGGGGGGAGGACTGGTAGTGGCTTCAGATCTGGTGCAATCGCATCTGCGTGGAAAGAGTCGCAGGTGTGAGCTCGCAGAAGCGGCCCAGTGGTCGCAGAAGCGGACTTGAGGCTGGAGCTGGGTGGTCGCAGGTGCGAGGCTTTTTATGCATCTGCGCGCCCGCGTAAGCGAACGAGGCTCGGCAGATGCGTCCTCGCTGGGCTCGCTGGCTATGGGTCGTAGAAGCGGAAGGAATATGCAGAAGCGAATCCGCAGAAGTGGACCCACAGAAGTGGCTCCCCGTCCGCAGAAGCAAGGAAGCTGAAGGCGGTGGGGGATCGCAGGTGCAACCTTTTGACCACACCTGCGGTTCCGCAGATGCGATCAAGTGGCCGCAGGTGCGGAAGTCGCTTGGCAATGATGGTTTTTAATCCGAGACTTAGGCCATTTGTCCACACATTTTCATTCGGTCTTGGGAGATTTTGAGAGCACTTTAGAGGGGGATTCTCATCTACAATACAAGGTAAGTAAACTGCACCCACTTTCAAGTTAAATACGCGGATTATAAGTAGATTGAACATGGAAAGTTTTTGAAATATAGGGGGATTTGTGAAGAACCTAGGGTTTTGGTAAATTGGGATTTGATCACGAATTCGGTGGTGGAAATGAGAGCAAATTATATATTTGAGTTCGGGAGTTCATGAATAACAATTATATTCGAAAATTTTCGGAATTCGGGCACGTGGGCCCGGGGGTGAATTTCATTAATCTTCCAAATTGAGTTGGGTAACTACTATAAGAGCTAAAATATGAACTTTTGAGCATATATTTACTAGTTTATATGAATTTTGATTAGTTTTGGAGTCCTTGGTGTCGTTTGAAGGGTCCTGGTAAGGTTGAAAAGCCAGATTGAGAATTTGGGATCGAGGTAAGTCTCTTGCCTAACCTTGTAAGAGAGAACTTATCCCCTTAGGCGTATTATTGGATTGTGCTACTTGTGTGGGGAGCTACGTACGCACGAGGTGATGAGAGCCCGTACATAGCTATATTTTATGATATGAACGAGTAGACTTAAATTCACATCATGCTTTTAATTGTACTGTTTATGCCTATCATGTGTATTAATTGTCTTGATTAGAGCTGAGACTGGGGATTTAAATTGTAATTATCGACATAGCTTCTTATTTCAGAAAACTGGGGAATACTTAATAGATTATGAAAAATCCATGTCTTGTCTTCTCGTAACTACTTCCGCGAGCGAGGTGAATTTCTCTATTCTAATGGTATCGGGCCATTCGTCTCGCCAGTATGATAACACCACTCTTATGGGATCGGGCCCTTCACCTCGGCAGTATGATAACACAACTCTTATGGGATCGGGTCGTTCGCCTCAGCAGTATGATGGTAACACTATTCTTATGGGATTGGGCCGTTCGTCTCGGCAACTTCGTGCTTAATGATCGAAATGGGTTCTGGTTTGGGTATAATTGAGTTAGCGCCTTTGATGGCCAGTTATGCTATGTTAGTAATGTGATACAGACTCCTGATTTTATTTATTGTAGTTGCTCTTATTTGCTTCATTGATACTTGTTGTATACTCACCATGTCTACTTTATGCACTTATATTATTTTTATCTGACCTCTAGTAAGTGTTAAGTCGACTTCTCATCACTACTTCTTCAAGGTTAGACTAGATACTTACTGGATATGCGTTATTTTACTCACGTTACATTTCTGCACTGATGTGCAGGTACTGAGACAGTTACCAGTGGTCACACGGGCGCGTAGACGATCATTCCGGAGACTTAGGTGAGCTGATTGCCTTGCTACGATCTGTAGCACTGAAGTCTCCTTCTACCTTATTTACTATTCTGTCTATTACTTTTCAGACAGTAGTTGTAGTAGTTTTGTATGTTCCCTAGATTTCTTATGCACTTGTGACGCTGGGTTTTGGGGAATCTTTAGCATTTATGCACCGTTGTATTTATTATTTCTTTCACCACTATGGATGTTCTTATTATGATGGTACTTTGTTTCAAAGAGATGTTACGGTTGTATGAAATCTAGTGTAAATTGTTCTTTATAAAGGAAAACTTTTGTTTTAAAAATGTTAAAAAGGGGTAAGTAAATAGTAGTTTCACTTGTGGGCTTATCTAACTGCGACGTTAGGTGCAGTCGTGACCTATTACGGAATTGGGTCGTGACAGCTTGGTATAAGAGCTTTATGTTCACATAGGTCTCACAAGTCATGAGAGGATTAGTAGAGTCTTGCGGATCGGTGTGGAGACATCCGTACTTATCTTCGAGAGGGTATAAGGTGGTAGGAAACATCTTTTTCTTCATCTCCTATAGTGCAGTTGGTATTGTGCTAAGTATCTTTCTATTGATCTCTCATAGATGGTGAGAACGCGCGCGGCGGATTTACTAGGCGGTCGAGGGGCTACTCCCCCCGTTGCTAGAGGCTGAGGCTGAGGTCGGGGGAGGGCTCCAACTACAGTCAGAGGATGATGGCGCCCTAGGGTTGCTCCCGTTGTACCACCAGTGGATCCAGTGGAGGATCCTATTGTTGAGGAGTAGAATGAGGCGCCTGCAGCTGTGCTGGCCCCAACAAATTTCATGAATGCGCCGAGATTCCAGGAAATCATGGGCCGTATGCTGCGGTTCATGGACTCTATGACATAGGCTAGTTTATTTCCAGTGAACCCTGCCACATCTCAGGTGGGAGGGGGAGCACAGGCCCCTATCGCTCAGGCTCTAGGGCACGCCGCTGCCATTTATCAGACCCTAGGTGCACTACCTATGGGCGGAGCCCAGCCTGTTGCAGTGGCTATGCCAGAGGCTAAACCAGTCGCAATCGTTGATCAATAGAAGCAACTAGATAGATGGACTAGACTTCGCCTTCCTACCTTTGGGGGTGAGCGGTCAGAGGACCCCCAGGATTTTATTGACCGGTGTAATGTTAGGCTCCGGAACATGGGGATATTGGAGTCCAACGGGGTGGACTTCACCACCTCTCAGCTTGAGGGCAAGGCCCGCAGATGGTGGCATGCTTACCTTCTTAGCAGGCCAGCAGGTTCACCTCCGTTGACTTGGGATCAGTTTACCCATCTGTTCTTGGAGAAATACATACCACCTTCTGAGAGAGAGGAGCTTCGGTGTCAGTTTGAGTGACTCTGTCAGGGTCACATGTCTTTCACCGACTTGAGGCGAGGTTCACCGACTTGTCTCGCCATACAACTATTATACTCCACATAGACGCAGAGAGGGTGCAGAGGTTCATTGTAACTCTGCACCCTGAGATTCAAGTACTATGGCCCGTGAGGAAGAGATGGGGACTTCTTTTCTTCAGGTTTCGGATATAGCTCGGAGGATCGAGCGTATTCGCAATCGTAGCGGAGAGTTTGTGCCGAGGGACAAGCGGGCCCGAAAGTTTAGGGGATTCAGTGGCACCCCACCTAGGGGGAGAGGTCCGTTCATGAGGGGTTAGCCCAGTAGGCCCATGCAGTTAGTACCACTGCCTACTCGGAGTGCTCTAGCACGACCCTATTTCAGTGCCATTCCAGAGAGTACTTACCGCCCGCCAGCTATTCAGGGTTCCTCTTGTGGGTATTCAGGCCATCAGGGTCAGACTGCAGGTCAGTGGTCCACCGTTCCGAGGGGTTGTTTCGAGTGCGGGGATCTTGACACGTGAAGAGGTTTTGTCCCAGACTTCGGGGCAAGGCCGAGTAGCATGACTATCAGCCCATGCTTACCACACCAGGTACCACACCGCTTGCCTGCCAGGCCAGAGGTGGAGGGCAAGCGGCTAGGGGTCGTCCTAGAGGTGGAAGCCAGTCAGGTGGTGCTCCGGCTAGATTCTACACTATCCCCGCCAGGCCAAAGGCAATCACCTCTGATGCAGTGATCACATATACTATTTCTATTTGTCGGAGGGATGCCTCGATATTATTTGATCCGGGGTCTACTTATTCCTATGTTTCTTCTCTATTTGCCCTTATTTGGAAGTGTCTCGCGAGTCCTTGGACGTTTTTGTATATGTGTCCATGCCAGTGGGTGATTATATTATTGGGTCTGCCGGTCCTATGAGGTTTACATCGATCATCGCCACTTGCAGCATTTGTTCAAGCAGAGGGATCTCAATTTGAGACAGCGCAGGTGGCTCGAGTTACTAAAGGACTATGATATCACCATCCTCTATCATCTGGGCAAGGCGAATGTGGTTGCAGATGCCATGAGCAGAAAGGCTGAGAGTATAGGTAGTTTGGAATTTATTTCAGCAGAGGAGAGGCCATTGGATTTGGACATTCAGTCCTTAGCTAACAGACTTGTGAGGTTCGATATTTCAGAGCCCAGTCGAGTTGTTGCATGTGTTATGGCTCAATATTCATTACTTGAGCGGATCAAGGCTCGTCAGTATGATGATCCGCACTTGTTGGTTCTCAGAGAGACAATACTACATGGTGGTGCCAAGGAGGTTACTATTAGTGAGGATGGTGTTCTGTGGCTCCAAGGCCGCCTATGTGTTCCTAATGTTGATGGCTTGAGGGAGAAAATTCCATATGAGGTGCACAGTTCTCGGTATTCTATTCATGCAGGGGCTAAGAAGATGTATCACAATCTGAGGTAGCATTATTGGTGGCGGCGGATGAAGAAGGACATAGTTGAGTATGTGGCGAGATGTCTAAACTGCCAGCAGGACAAATATGAGCACCAGAGGCCAGGTGGCCTACTCCAGTAGATGGTTATACCAGAATGGAAGTGGGAGCGCATCACTATGGACTTCATTGTTGGGCTGCCGCAGATGTTGAGGAAGTTTGATGTCGTTTGGGTCATTATCGATAGGCTGACCAAGTCGGCACATTTTATTCCAATGGTGACTACTTACTTATCCGAAAAGTTGGCCTAGATTTACATTCAGGAGATTGTTCGATTGCACAGTGTGCCTGTTTCCATCATATTAGATAGAGCCCCCCAGTTCACTTCACATTTATGGAGAGTAGTTCAGAGCGAGTTGGGTACCCGAGTAGAGCTCAGCACAGCCTTTCATCCATAAACCGACGGGCAGTCAGAGCGGATAATTCATATTCTAGAGGATATGCTCTGAGCATGTGTCATTGACATCGGAGGTCAGTGGGATAGATTCTTGCCCTTGGCTGAGTTTGATTACAACAACAGTTATCAGTCCAACATTGAGATGGCTCCATTTGAGGCTTTATATGGTCGGCGATGTCGCTCACCCATTGGATGGTTTGAGCCCGATGAGGCTAGGTTATATGGCACAGATTTAGTGAAGGATGCCTTGGAGAAGGTAAAGTTGATTCAGGAGCGACTTCGCATGGCACAGTCCAGATAGAAGAGTTACGCGGATCAGAAGGTGCATGATTCATCATTCGTGGTGGGTGAGAAGGTTCTCTTGAAAGTCTCGCTGATGAAGGGAATCATAAGGTTCAGGAAGAATGGCAAGTTGACCCCAAGGTTTATTGGCCCATTTTAGGTATTGAGACGAGTTGGGGAAGTTGCTTATGAGCTTACTTTGCCTCCTAGTTTATCGGGAGTTCATCCGATCTTCCATGTGTCTAAGCTCCGGAGGTATCATGCCGACAGGTCGCACGTGCTAGATTACATCATGGTTCAGCTAGATGAGAGTTTGGGTTATGAATAGGAGCCAGTTGTCTTTGTTGACAGGCAGATTCGCCAGTTGAGGTCCAAGAAGATTGCTGCGGTAAAGCTCCATTTGAGGGGTCAACCAGTCGAGTAAGCGACTTGGGTGGCCGAGGAGGATGTGATGAGCATACATCCGCACCTTTTCAGCACTACAGGTATGATTCTAGACTCGTTCGAGGACGAACATTTATTTAAGAGGTGGAGAATATAACGACCCAACCGGTCGTTTTGCTTTCTAGATCCCCATTCTCCTAATTAAGACTCCCCGTATGTGCTTTTAGTGTTTTATGACATGCATGGATGGTTGGTTTAGGTTTGGAATGGTTCGGGTTGAAATCAGAACACTTAGTTCCTTAATAGTGGCCTATAATGGTTAAGTTTGACTTGAATCAACGCTTTGAGTAAATGGCCTCGGAATTGGGATTTGACGATCCCACTAGGTTTATATGATGATTTAGGACTTGGTCGTGTGTTCGGATTTCAGAGGACCCGGGAGCGTTTCGACGCGTAATATTGAAAGTTGACGCATTAAAGGTTTTTCAAGTTTTTTAAGTTTGGTTTGGAGCAGACTTTGATTCTGAGCCTGGGAATAGTTCCATATGGTGATTTATGACTTGTATGGAAAATTTTGCTATATTCCGAGTTGATTTGATAGGAATCAAACGTGCGAGAGTGTTTTTCGAAGTTTTTGAGTTTCATGTTGAATTCATGCGGTTTGGGCATCCGATTCGTGGGTTTTGAAGCTATTTTGGTGCTTCAATTGCGTGAGCAAGTCCAAATTATGTTGTGTGATGCGTTAGTGTAATTGGATGGGGCCACGGGGGGGCCTGGGTGCGAATCAGATTGGAATCAGACTTGGTTTTGGGCATGGGGGACTGTTGGTGGCTTCAGATCTGGTGCAATCGCACCTGCATGGAAAGGGTTGCATGTGCGAGCTCGCAGAAGCGGCCCAGTGGTCATAGAAGCGGACTTGAGGCTGGAGCTGGGTGGTCGCAGGTGCGAGGCTTTTTTTGTATCTGCGCGCCCGCAGAAGCGATCGAGGCTCCGCATATGCGGACTTGGGCTAGCTGGCTGTGGGTCGCAGAAGCGGGAGAAGTTTACAGAAGCGGACTCACTAAAGCAACTCCTTGTCCGCAGAAGCGAGGAAGCTGGAGGCGGTGGAAAATCGCATGTGCGACCTTGTGACCATACCTGCGGTTCCGCAGATGCGATCAAGTGGCAGCAGATGTGGAAGTCGCTGAGCAATGATGGTTTTTAATCCGAGACTTAGGCCATTTTTCCACACATTTTCATTTGGTTGGGAGATTTTGAGAGCACTTTAGAAGGGGATTCTCATCTACAATACAAGGTAAGTAAACTCCTCCCACTTTCAAGTTAAATACGCAAATTATAAGTAGATTTAACATGGAAAATTTATGAAACTTGGGGGGATTTGTGAAGAACTAAGGTTTTGGCAAATTGGGATTTGTTCATGAATTTGGTGGTGGAAATGGGAGAAAATTATATATTTGAGTTCGGGAGTTCATGGGTAACAATTATATTCAAAAATTTCCAGAATCCGGGCATGTGGGCCCAGGGGTAAATTTCATTAATCTTTCAAATTTAGTTGGGTAACTACTATAAGAGCTAAAACATGAACTTTTGAGCATATATTTACTAGTTTATATGACTTTTGATTAGTTTGGAGTCCTCGGCGTCGTTTGAAGGGTTCTAGTGAGGTTGGAATACCGGATTGAGGAATTGGGATCGAGGTAAATTTCTTGCCTAACCTTGTAAGATGGAACTTTATCCCCTTAGGCGTATTATTATTGTGTGCTACTTATGTGGGGATCTACATACGCACGAGGTGACGAGAGTCCGTACGTAACTGGAGATTTAAATTGGAATTATCAGCATAGCTTCTTATTTCAGAAAACTAGGGAATACTTAATAAATTATGAGAAATCTATGTCTTCTTATCTCGCAAGTACTTCCGCGAGCAAGATAAATTCTCTACTATAATGGGATCGGGTCGTTCGCCTCAGCAGTATGATAATACCACTCTTATGGGATCGGCTTGTTCACCTCGGTAGTTTGATAACACCACTCTTATGGGATCCGACCGTTCTTCTCGACAGTATGATAATACCACTCTTATGGGATCGGGACGTTCGCCTCGGTAGTATGATGGTAACACTATTCTTGTGGGATCGAGCCGTTCGCCTTGGCAACTTCATGCTTAATAATCGAAACGGGTTCCCGTTTTGGTATAATTGAGTTAGCGCCTTCATGGCCAGTTATGCTATGTTAGTAATGTGATACGGACTCCTGATTTTATTTATTGTAGTTGTTCTTATTTGCTTTATGGATACTGGCTGTATACTCACCATGTCTACTTTATGCACTTATATTATTATTATTATTATATGACCTCTAGTAAGTGTCAAGTCAACCCCTCGTCACTACTTCTTCGAGGTTAGACTAGATACTTATTGGGTACGTATTGTTTTTCGTACTCATGCTACACTTATGCACTGATGTGCAGGTACTGAGACAGTTACCAGTGATCATGCGGGCGCTTAGACGATCATTCTGGAGACTTAGTGGTGAGCTGCTTGCCTTGCTATGATCTGCAGCACCAGAGTCTCCCTCAATCTTATTTACTATTCTGTCTATTACTTTTCAGACTGTGGTTGTAGTAGTTTTGTATATTCCCTAGATTGCTCATGCACTTGTGATGCTCGATTTTGGGGGATCTTTAGCATTTATGTACCACTGTATTTATCATTCTTTCACCACTATGGATGTTCTTATTATAATGGTAATTTGTTTCAAAGAGATGTTACAGTTGCATGAAATCTAGTTTAAATTGTTCTTTCAAAAGGAAAACATTCGTTTTAAAAATGTTAAAAATGGGTAAGTAAATAGTAGTTTCACTTGTGGGCTTGCCTAACTGCGGCATTAGGTGCAGTTCGACCTATTACGGAATTGGATCGTGATAGCTTATCACAAAGATTTGTCTCTAATTATCTTGTAATCAATGTTTTTGCATATAAAACTTCTATATTACCCGTGCATATTAAAACTAAAGGTTGCAAACTTTATTTTTAAGGGGATGACTATAATGAAAAAGTGTTTGGAGAGAGACATCGAGATTTTTGTACCATAAAATGAGAGAAATATGATACTTTTTAGGGGTGGTCTTTAACTTCGACTTGCCCCGTGAGCAGAGTTTCAAGGTTAAAAGTTAAAAATATTACCCATGGGGAAAGCGAGGGGCAACATTTGTTAAACTTGAAATTCTGTCCAAGGGACAACCGAGGACAAAAATTGAAGACCATCTACTTTGAGGATTATTTGTATACTTTACCCTAGGGGGCATCCTAACCCTCACATTTTAACTTTGATTATTACACACACACTCACATCTTAACTCTTAGTATATATGTATATAATATTGTTATATAAAGTTTTTAAAATTTTATGGTACATATTAATCGTTGGTAGTCTTAGTTTTTTTATGTTGGAAACCCAGAAACACCCGCGGCCGCTAACAGCCTCTGCCCTTCGGGTGAGCACTATGTACGCACTGGGTAAACTCCCCCAACTGTGTAGTAGCATGCAAACCACACCGGGGGTGTAAACCGCACTAGGCAAGTCCTGTGTGACAAGCTCGACCCAGAAGGCATTGAGAGGGGATCGATCCCAGATCATCTGTATGATGACCGCCCTCCAAACCAGTTGGGTTATCCCCGAAGGGATTGTTTTCACTCTTAGTTGGTAGTCTAGTTTTTTGCCTTTATAATAATATAGTTATTTGCCTTTAGATTCTAGTTTGGTTGGCACTTTTATTTTTGCTAAAGTTAAAAAAAATCTATAATTGAGTCTTTAAATTACCCATTACTATTTAATTCAATTATCATCAAAATATTTTTCTAAATGATACATTTTCTCAAAGAGTTATTGGTTTGATAGTGTTATGTTGGAATGTAGTCGTCATGTATATCTCATATTTAAGAAAAGCTTGACAAAAAACTAAAAAACCGACAAAAAACCCGACTTAGTTGATTCGATTTGGTTTCAATTAGTGAAAAACCTACTTAATTTCTTTGGTTTCTTTTTAAGAAAAAATCAATCCAAATCAAATCATAAACACCCCTACAAGTATGTATACATTTTGTCACTAATAGGTATTTGTTTGTTAACCATTTCTACTTGGTCTATCTTGAATTTCTTTGAATAACTATAGTTCGATCAACCAACGAGATACCCCAATCCATGGAGGATAAGATATTTTTATACTTTGAACTCGCAATAGGTAAAACAATAACATTTAATTTTGAGGTATAACTTGATGTTACCATTTTGATTTTACTAATTTTGGTCATTATATATTTTTTTCGATCGATGAAGATCTCTTTGATGATATGATAACGAATGAAATTGGTTAATATAGTTAATGATCCATCGCACTGTTAAATCTTTTCAATTTTTTATTAATCTATTTAATTTAGTTTTCACAATATATGATATTCACTAACAATATATCGCTACAAATAAATTGTAACGACCCGGCCGGTCGTTTTGGGAGTAATTGCCCCGAACCCCTATTTATTTCTCCCTCTATTTCATTATGTGGTTACGTGACTTGCCGGGAGGTTTGGTTTTGGTTTCGGAGTGAAATAGGACACATAGTCCCTAAATTGGATGTATAAGTTCTAAATATTTATCGTAGTCTGAATTGTGTGAAGACGACTCCGGAATGGAGTTTCGACGGTCCAACCAGCTCAGTAATGTTATTTTGGTCTTAGGAGAGTGTCCGGATATTTATTTGGAGGTCCGTACGTCCTTCGGGCGTCAATTGGCGAAAGTTGGAAAGTTGGATAATTTTTGAAAAATTTGACCGGGAGTGAATTTTTGATATCGAGGCCGAATTCTGATTCCGGAAGTTAGAATAGGTCCGTAATATCAATTGTGATGTGTGTTCAATATTTGAGGTCAATCGAACTTGATTTGATAGGTTTCGGCACAGGATGTAAATGTTTGAAGCTCTAACGTTCATTAGGCTTGAATTGATGCGCAATTTGTATTTTTTGTGTTGTTTGATATGATTTAAAGGCTCGACTAAGTTCATATGATGTTTTAGGACTTGTTGGTATAATTGGTTGAGGTTCTCGGGGCCTCGGATGCGATTCGAACTATGTTCGGCGCATTCGGAACATTTTTGGAGTTGTAGAAACTCTGGTTCTTCCAGTTCTAGTTTCCTCTTATGCGATCGCGGAAGAGTGGACGCGATCGCGAAGGTTGCCAGTCATGGTTTTTGTTCTATGCGATCGCACGAATGCATCCACGATCGCAAAGCTTCCATGGGCTAGTGAGTCGCGAACGCGTGGCCTTTGCCTCGTTCGCAGTGAAGAAAGGGAGGACCTGGGCAGTGGGCGCTTGGCTCTATGTGGTCGCGTAGTGGTGCACGTGATCGCGTGGCCCTGGGTGAAGTCCTCTCCCCGTTCACGTGGTGCCAACCGCGTTCGCATAGGTATTTTTGTTGGGCAACTTACTTTGTTCTACGCGATCGCATGTAAAGTTCCACAATCGCGTAGTATAAACACCTGCTCAGCAGAAATTAAAATTCAAAATCGAAGGTTTGCCCTCATTTTCACTTTGGGAGCTCGGATTGATGCGAGATTTTGAAGGATTTTCAAATGAAACATTTGGGTAAGGATTCTTGACTTATTTTTTATTATTATTAATTCCCACTAATTTATCTTCGATTCCTCCATTTAATTAAGGTTTTGGGTTGAAAAATTTGGGGGAAAAGGTGTAAGGTTCTTAAACCAAATTCTTGTGTTTTGAAAGGCCAAATGAGGTTGGATTTGGATAATTCTTATATGTTTGGACTCGATATTGAATGGGTGTTTGAATTTTATAATTTTGGTCGGGTTCCTAAAAGTGAGCCCAGGTCGACTTTTTAGATAATTTTTCAATTCTTTGCTAAAGTCGTAATTTTATTATTTAAGTTAATTTCTTATAGTTATATTTTTAGTATGTAATTATTCTGGCTAGATTCGAACTGATCGGAGTTGGAAAATCGAGGGAAAGGCCTTCTTATTGATTCATTGAGTGAGGTTTGAGGTAAGTGCATTGTTTAACCTTGTGTGGGGGGAAATTCTCCTTAGGATTTGGTACTGTTATGGTAAATTGCAATACGTGAAGTTCGTATACGCGAGGTACGAGTTCGTACGCAAGATAAATATTGAAAATTTGGTTTTTGCTGAGTAGTTCCTTTTTATTCCCTTAATTGAGTTACTCTAGCACATGTAGTCATCATGTTAGCCTAATGTCACATATCTACGTGTCTTATCTCTTACTTATAATTTACGCAACATGCTTAGTTGAATTACCTGCTTCCTTTGATTTCGTATTCATTCTTTAACTGTAGGATTCCTTGATGTAATTCCATTGTTCCATTTGTTATGTGTTGTTTTCGTGATTTTTGTTGAGATAACTGATTGGTTGTGGCACGGGGTTTCTGCCGTGCGGAGTGTTATTGTGGAACGTGGTTTCTGTCATGCGGAGTGTTATTGTGGCACGAGGTTTCTACCGTGCGTTGTATTATTGTGGCACGCGATTTCTGCCGTGCGGAGTGTTATTGTGGCACGAGGTTTCTGTCGTGCGGTTATCATTATTTTCACGAGGTTTCTGCCATGCCGTTGTGAGATATATACTTTTGGGACTACGAGGCGGTACCTCGGGAGCGCCCCTGTTGTTTACCTCTATTTGTTGTATTGTTGTTGTTGTTATTGTTGTTTTCTTAACTTGTAAGATTCTGGTTTCCTTGTGTGTTGTAGTTGTCTTCTTGAATTTCGGGTTGTTATTTTCTGTGAATTTCTATTGTTACACTTCTCTGTCATCTAATTACATTATTATATCTTCTGCCTTATTTTTTCTATTATTCCAGTAGGGCCCTGACCTGACCTCGTCACTACTCTACCGAGGTTAGGCTTGGCACTTACTGGGTACCGTTGTGGTATACTCATACTACTCTTCTGCATATCATTTTGTGTAGATCCAGGTTCTTCCTACCAGACCACATATCATTGAGCTAGCCCGTATGTGGAGACTTCAAGGTATATCTGCCAGTGTCCGCAGACCTCGGAGTCCCCCTCTATCCTTATTATGTTGTCTTCCTTATTCTCTTTAGAATCTGATGTATAAAGATATTTAGCATTTCACTGTAGAGCTTGTGACTTATTTCTACGGGGTTTTGGGAGTTGTAACTATTTTGAATCTCAGTTTTTATTTATTTCAGATGATGAGGTTTGAGTTTTAGCTTTATATTTAGTTATTTCGCATAATTGTTAGGCTTATCTAGTCTTAGAGTCTAGGTGCCGTCACAACATCCTACGGAGGGAAATTGGGGTCGTGACAAGTTGGTATCAGAGCACTAGGTTCATAAGTTTTATAAGTCACAAGCAGGTTTAGTAGAGTCTCGCAGATCGGTACGGAGATGTTTGTGCTTATCTTCTGAAGGCTATGGAAAAGTTAGGAAAAACTTCACTTCTTTGATTCCTTGTCGTGCGAATTTTTTGACTTCGAATTCTAAATTTCTGTCTTTCTATTCTCTCACAGATGGTGAGGACACGTACAGCTGGATTAGATGACCAGACACCCGCGCCCCTAATAGGGCCGTGAGAGTCTGGGGTTAGGGTAGAGGCCGAGGACGTCTACGTGGTGAAGCCAGAGCACCCGCACGAGCTGCTACAGAGGAGCCACCAGTAGCTCCAGTAGGAGGGCAGGCACTTGAGACGCCCGCTACTGCACCAGCCCTCCAGGAGACTCTAGCCCAGTTTCTGAGCATGTTCAGCACCTTGGCTTAGGCAGGATTGATACTACTTGCTCCTGCCACATCTCAGGTCGGGGGAGGAGCACAGACTACCGCCGCCCGTACCCCATAATAGCAGGTCCAGGTCGATCAGGTTCCGGAGGTCATACCAATGCAGCAGGTAGCCCAGTTCAGCCCGAGGTTATGGCAGATTTTTCGGAGGAGGAGCAGCTCAGGCTCGAGAGGTACAAAAGGTACCACCCTCCTACTTTCAGTGGTTTGGCGTCAGAGGATACCCAAGGTTTCTTGAGGAGTGCCACCGTATCCTCCGTACGGTAGGTGTTGCGGAGTCTAGTGGGGTGTCTTTCAGTACGTTCCAGTTTAGAGGAGCGGCCTATCAGTAGTGGCGAGCGTTTGAGTTAGGTAGTCCGGCCGAGGCAGCTTCACCCACTTGGACTCAGTTCTCGGATATGTTCTTGAGGGAGTATGTTCCCTAGAGTCTCAGAGATGCATGGTGCGCAAAGTTTGAGCAGTTGTGCCAGGGTTCTATGACCGTGTCGGAGTATGCGGTCCAGTTTAGTGATTTGTCTAGGCATGCACCAGTCTTGGTTGCTACTGATCGAAAGCGGGTTCGTCAATTTATCGAGGGGCTCAACCCCAGTATCATATTTAGCATGGCCCGAGAGTTGGAGATGGACATCACATACCAGCAAGTAGTGGGGATTGCTAGGAGATTGGAGGGTATGTTGACTCGGAAGAGAAAGGAGAGAGAGGCCAAGAGGTCTCGAGAGTCGGGCACATATAGTTATCATTCAGAACATTTTTGGAGTTGCAGAAACTCTAGTTCTTCCAGTTCTGGTTTCCTCTTATGCGATCACGGAAGAGTGGACGCGATTGTGAAGGTCTGAGTTTGGCAGTCATGGTTTTTGTTCTATGCGAACGAACGAATGCATCCGCGATCGCGAACCTTGCAGGGGCCAATGAATCGTGAACACGTGGCCTTTGCCGCATTCGCAGTGAAGAAAGGGAGGACCTGGGCAGTGGGCGCTTGGCTCTATGTGGTCGCGTAGTGGTGCACGCGATCGCGTGGCCTTGGGAGAAGTTCTCTCCCCATTCACGTGGTGCCAACCGCGTTCACATAGGTCTTTTTGTTGGGGAAGCTTACTTTGTTCTACGCGATAACATGTGAAGTTCCGCGATCGCGTAGTGTAAATAGCTGGGCAACAGAACTAAAATTTCAAAATTGAGGTTTTTCTCTAATTTTCACTTTGGGACTTTGGGAGCTCAGATTGAGGCGAGAGTTTGAGGGATTTTCAAAAGAAACATTTGCGTAAGGATTCTTGACTTGTTTTTGATTAATTTCCACTAATTTATCTTCGATTCCTCCATTTAATTATGGTTTTGGGTTGAATTTGGATAATTCTTGTATGTTTGGACTCAATATCGAATAGGTGTTCGGATTATAATTTTGGTCGGGTTCCGAGACGTGGGCCTGAGTCGACTTTTTGGAGTGATTTTTTATTTTTTTTGCTAAAGTCATAGTTTTATTAATTAAATTAATTTTTTATAATTATATTTATAGTATGTAATTGTTTTGGCTAGATTCAAACTGATCGGAGTTGGAAAATCGAGGGAAAGGCCTTCTTATTGATTGATTGAGCGAGGTTTGAGATAAGTGACTTGTCTAACCTTGGGGGGGGGGGGGGGGGAGGATTCTCCTTAGGATTTGGTACTGTTATGGTAAATTGCAATACGTGAAGGCCGTGTACGCAAGGTGATGAGTGCGTACTCGGGCTAAATGTTGAAAATTTGGTTTTTGCTGAGTAGTTCCTTTTTATTCCCTTAATTGAGTTACTATAGCACGTGTAGTCATCATGTTAGCGTAATGTCACATGTCTACATGTCTTATCTCTTACTTGCAATTTGTGCAACATGGTTAGTTGAATTACCTGCTTCCTTTGATTTCGTATTCATTCTTTAATTGTAGGATTCCTTGCTGTGATTTCATTGTTCCATTTGTTATGTGTTGTTTTCGTGATTTTTGTTGAGATAGCTGATTGGCGGTGGCACGGGTTTTCTGCCATGCAGAGTGTTATTGTGTAACGTGGTTTCTGTCGTGCGGAGTGTTATTGTGGCACGAGGTTTCTACCGTGCGTAGTGTTATTGTGGCACGCGGTTTCTGCCGTGCGGAGTGTTATTGTGGCACGAGGTTTCTACCGTGCGGTTATCATTATTTGCACGAGGTTTCTACCATGCCGTTGTGAGATATATACTTTTGGGACTACGAAGCGGTACCTCGGGAGCGCCCCTGTTGTTTACCTCTATTTGTTGTATTGTTGTTGTTGTTGTTGTTGTTTTCTTAACTTGTAAGATTCTGGTTTCCTTGTGTGTTGTAGTTGTCTTCTTGAATTTCGGGTTGTTATCTTCTATGAATTTCTATTATTATACTTCTCTGTCATCTAATTACATTATTATATCTCCTGCCTTGTTTTTCCTATTATTCCAAGTAGAGCCCTGACCTAACATCGTCACTACTCTACCGAGGTTAGGCTTGACACTTACTGGGTACCGTTGTGGTGTATTCATACTACTCTTCTGCATATCATTTTGTGCAGATCCGGGTTTTTCCTACCAGACCACATATCAGTGAGTTAGCCCGTGTGTGAAGACTTCAAGGTATATCTGCCAGTGTCTGCAGACCTCGGAGTCCCCCTCTATCCTTATTATGTTGTCTTCCTTATTCTTTTTAGATTCTGATGTATATCTCTTTAGAGCTTGTGACTTATTTCTATCGGGTTTTGGGAGTTGTAACTATTTTGAATCTCAGTTTTTATTTATTTCAGATGATGAGGTTTGAGTTTCAGCTTTATATCCAATTATTTCGCATAATTGTTAGGCTTACCTAGTCTTAGAGTCTAGGTGTCGTCCCGATATTCTACGGAGAGAAATTGGGGTCGTGACAAGTCGGTATCTCAGAACTATGTTCATATGTGTTATAAGTCACAAGCAGGTTTAGTAGAGCCCCGCAGATCGGTATGGAGACGTTTGTGCTTATCTTCGCCGGGCTTTGGAGACGTTTGTGCTTATCTTTGATTCCTTGTCGTGCCAAATTTTTGACTTCTAATTCTAAATTTATGTCTTTTTATTCTCTCACAGATGGTGAGAACACGTATAGCTGGATCAGATGACCAGACACCCGCGTCCCCTACTAGATCCGTAAGTGGCCGGGGCCGGGTAGAGGCCGAGGACGTCCATGTGGTGCATCTAGAGCACCCGCACGAGCTGCTACAGAGGAGCCACCAGTAGCTCCAGTTGGAGGGCAGGCACATGAGACTCCTGTTATTGCACCATCCCTCCAGGAGACTCTCGCCCAGTTTCTGAGCATGTTCAGCACCTTGGCTCAGGCAGGATTGATACCACTTGCCCCTACCACATCTCAGGCCGGGGGAGGAGCACAGACTACCGCCGCCCGTACTCCATAGCAGCGAGTCCAGGTCGATCAGGTTTCGGAGGTCATACCAATACAACTGGTAGCCCCAGTTCAGCCTGAGGTTAGGGCAGCAATTTCGAAGGAGGAGCAACTCAAGCTCGAGAGGTACAAGAAGTACCACCTTCCTACTTTCAGTGGCTTGGCGTCAGAGGATGCCCAGGGTTTTCTTGAGGAGTACTACCGTATCCTCCGTACTATAGGTGTTGCTGAGTCTAGTGGGGTTTCTTTTACTATATTCCAGCTTAGAGGAGCGGCCTATCAGTAGTGGCGAGCATATGAGTTGGGTAGTCCGGCCGAGGCAGCTTCACCCACTTGGACTCAGTTCTCGGATATGTTCTTGAGGGAGTATGTTCCTAGAGTCTCAGAGATGCATGGCGCGCAGAGTTTGAGTAGTTGCACCAGTGTTCTATGACCGTGTCGGAGTATGCGATCCGGTTTAGTGATTTGTCTAGTCATGCACCAGCCTTGGTTGCTACTGTTCGAGAGTGGGTTCGTTGATTTATTGAGGGGCTCAACCCCAGTATCAGATTTAGCATGGCCAGAGAGTTGGAGATGGACATCGTATACCAGCAAGTAGTGGGGATTGTTGAGATATTGGAGGGTATACTGACTCGGGAGAGAAAGGAGAGAGAGGCTAAGAGGTCTCGAGAGTCTGGCACATATAATGGTACTCGTGCCCCAACTGCAGCTCGTCAGGGTAGAGGCTATGTGGGTCATCCTGTTCATTTAGCACTTTCAGCCGCCAGCGATACTCTAACCACTCATAGGCCCCATGATCCACATTATGCCCCGCCATTGTCTAGTGCACCTCCTGCACGAGGTGCTTTTAGTGGTCAGTCTAGCTGATCAGGTCCGAGTCATCCACCGCAACCACGTCCTCCGAGAGCTTGTTTTGAGTGTAGAGACACTCGTCATATGGTGGGGGATTTCCCCAGTCTCAGGAGGGGTGCACCTCCATAGACCACTCAGGCACCGCGTTCTCCACCGGGTCGTCAGGCTATGATTACAGTACCAGCTACCACTCCACTTGCACAACCAGCTAGAGGTGGAGGTCGAGCAGGTAGAGGTCACCCTAGAGGGGGAGGTCAGGCCAGATACTATGCTCTTCTTGCTAGGACAGAGGTAGTTACATCTGACTCTGTCATCATAGGTATTGTTCCGGTCTGCCGTAGACATGCATCAGTCTTATTTGATCCAGGCTCCACTTATTCTTATATGTCATCTTATTTTACTCCGCATTTGGGTGTATCCCGTGATTCTTTGAGTTCTCCTGTCTATGTGTCTACACCGGTGGGAAATTCTATTAATGTTGACCGTGTGTATCAATCGTGTTTAGTTGTCATCAGTGGTTTTTAGACCAGTGTCGCGCCCCTTTTTCTCGCCAAAGCGGGTTTCGACGTGTGACAACTCTTCTAAAGGAGGTATTAAAATAGAAGAGTCGTCATCTAACGATTCTTTAAGGTGCGTTAGGGCACCTATTTGCGAGTAACTCTGTTTGACTAGTCTGTGTCACCAAAGATCGGGTAAGGGCTCAAATTACCTCAAAGAGAAGGTGTTAGGCACTCTTTGAGGTCCACAACTATGGGTCCCGGCCGAACTTTAAACTATGTGGATTATGTAATTAGGCTAGGTGATTAAATAATGGGAAATTTAGAACTCGAAGAGTCTTATTATAACACATGAGAATCGGTACAAATCTTAATGACCACAAGGATACAACTACATTGATCTATGTTAAATGACTTAAATGTAAATAACAAGTACATAAAGAATGGGAAGTCCTAAGTTTTTTAGCCTAAAGGATCACCCAGTGCAACGTAAATAATACTTCGCAACTCCCTTGAGGTAAGGGTTGCTCATATTATTCAGCGAGCACAGACTATCATCTCCTACTACCCGATTACTATGTTAAAGTTGTTTACCTAAAGGCGCTCTAATTCAATTCTAGGTCGTACCCTATGCGTGCACTACCCGTCCCATGCCTATGGTCCATGAGGCTTTTGACCTCTATTTGAGTGGTTCTAGGCTTCACTTAGGATGCTCAAAAATGATAAAACTAGCACACATTCAAAACATATAGGACTACACATAAATGCAAGAAAGGTTTCAAGTTAATCTCCACACATAAACAACAAATTGCACGCGGGCTGATTCAGCAATAGATAATTTTCAGGATCAAGACTTAACGTCCTATAGGAATGGTTTCTAGGTGATTCTGGATTCCAGTATCATATAGGTAGCATTGCAACTTTAGGCTAGTGGATTTGCAGATTGAAAGCATTACAAACCTATAGGCATGGTCTCTAGTTATCTATGTAATGAGGCAGTGAAACGATCCCAAAAATCTGAACTTCTAGTGTTGATTTTACAGACATGTTTCTTAGGTAGGTGACAATGTCCTATAGGCAGGATTTCTAGTAGTTAACAATTGAAATTGATTTTATATACTTTATCCCTATAGGCAGGTCGTCTAAGTATGGCAATGCGACGAAGTAACAAAGTAATTGGTTAGTTGATTAAGATCCTATAGTCATGATATCTAAAAGAGCAGTGTACCAAGAGTAATAGAAGCAGTTAATTGATTGATTAATTGAAACCCTATAGATATGGTATCTAGATGGACATTAGACCTATAGGCATACTATCTAAAGTGTTTAGTAGTACACATGGAAACAAGTGTGGCAATTACTTGAGCCAGCATGTTTTGATAAATTAAGTTAAGTGTGTGCGTGATTCCTATAGGCATAGTTTTCTATGTGTGCAGAGAAATAAAGCATATCGAAGCAAAGTAACAAGCAAAGAAAGTAGGTCCTATAGGCATGTTCTTTACCCGTTTATGCAAGAATTAGGATACCCCCAACCCCCTTTTCACTAATCTCCCCATTTGTTTACAAATTATTACATGCCCAGAATGAAATAATAGATACTTAAAGATGACAAACTATAGACTGAAACAAGTACAAACCCGTTAAGGTAATCACAAACCCAATACATAAGTAGCCCAGGGATATCCCAGGCCTTCAATAGCCTTACTCCCGGACAAAGCAGCAGGCCCAAACCAGAGGCTCACAAGAAAACAACTAGAGTGCCCCCTGAATCCTGTGATCAAATCCAACAACACATAAGGCCCCCTCCCAGTCCCAACAAATAATTTATTTACCCAAATGGATTCCAAATTTGACCAAACGACTAACAAAGGACTCATAGAATTAATTGAACAACTTAAACACTCAATTCTTAAAAATGTAACTAGCAACAGCTCTAGTCAAGGTATATAAACAAGATTATGCTAAATTGGAAGGCATACAAGATACATATAAGGCAAGTTTATGCTTGTCATTCTAGAACAGAGATTAAGAGCAACAAGATTAACCATCGTAGGATAGTAGACTATTTCAAATAAAGTTTCAAGAAAAGCATAATCCAGTATTATCCTAAAAGCCTTAGTCAGGGGTTTGAACATGAAAATCTAGCAGTGTTATAGATAAGAGCAAGTGAAGTACAATATTAACATGGAGGCTTTGACATGAGAACCTAATGAGAATGTGACAGCATAACAACATGTTAGTGGGCATAGTTTGGCAGACATATCACTTAATTGAATCATGAGGCTTGACATACTGAGCATAGATTATAGCACAAAGACCCTAAAAGCTCATGTTAGGTAAAAGACTAAAAGCATACATTAATTCTAGGATAACATGGGAAACAGACACCAGGATTCATGCTAGTTGACTATACATAATAGAAGAAGCTAAATGTTGAAATCTACCCTAGAGATTTTAGGCAGTGCTAAAGGATACAAGATTAACAAGTCGAGGAGAACAATCACCAGAATTGCAAATAGCAGAAAAACATGTTCAACTGGAAATTAAGACAATATTGTAACATGGGATTCACATGGTCTTGGTCAGTTCGTAAAGAAATAATTGATTAAACACAAAAGACTTAGCATAAAGAAATTCATTCAAGCAAGGAGATGATCCCCTAAGAGTTTCAGTAGGAGAAACCAAGGCAAGGTATGAGAAGGATCTCATAACAAATAATAGGTAATTAGAATAGTCAGAATTATTAAAGTTGCACACATATAATAGGCATGCATCGAAGCTTAAAGTTCAAAGAGGTTCAGATGCTAGAAAAACATAGAGGCACAAAATTAATTCCAAAGAAAAACAAGAATACCAACAGAGGCGAACAATAACATATTGATTCACAAAGGCCTAGATTACATGGGCATACAAAGCATGAATACAAGCAAAAATAAAATTGCGAGAGTCTCAGTACTTACCATTTTGCAGAACTAAAGAGCAAATAAAGTACAAAACTAAATGTCAGCAGCATCTTGCTTATCAGTAGCTAAGAGAGAACCACAAAAACCCTAAAATTCTCAGTGCGTCAGAGTTCCCAAGTGTGTCAGATGAACCCCGGACAGTGCTCACACCGAGGGAGATTAAGCAATCGAATTCTAGTGGCCTTTGCTTTCAGCCGGCTAAGAACAATAGATTCAGAATAGTATCGAGTGAGTGAGAGAATGAGAGAATATTTCTTTCGATTCATTAAAGGGGATTAGGGGAGAGGTTTATATAGTAGTGGAAATCGAACAAGCAAACATAAAAAATAATTAATCAATCACAAAATAAGGAAATAATATCACATGCAATCAGTAATAGAACCGGTAAAGGGAAAATCGAAATTTCAAACCCTAGTTGAGTCCAATGAACATGAATCTGGTCGGAAATACGAGAATCGTTCATTGTAGAGTATATACAGATGAAATATCGCCAGATCATCACAAAATCAGAGTCAATCAGTCCTGCTCTTGAAAGGAGTTCTTGCCAAAAATAGAGCAAGAACTAAGTAATACCACAGATGCGTATACAATAGCAAAGTATCACAAAATAGGTAAGTAAATCATGGATTAATTCCATTTTTAGGTTGGAATCGGAGAGTATTCAGGAGGGGGCTCCTAGGGTTTCTCAAAAAAGGAAAGGGGTTGAGAGGTTTTGAGGGCGACTAATAGGGGAAAATGGGATCAGGGTTTGGGTCATGGGGATATAAGGAAAGGTGAGGAATTATTATGGGCCGTTGATCATTTGAGATCAACAGCCAAGATCAAAAAAGGAAGTGGGGTGGGTCAGGATATAGGTATAGGATAGTGGGCTGCTGGTGCTGGGTTAAAGCGTATTAGGCCAAGGTTTTGGTCCGAAAATTGGCCCTATATTGAGCTAATAATTAAATACACGAAAATTATTAAAAAATAATTTATAAAAATAATTAATAGATAATAAAATATTACTTATGAAATAAAATGATTGATTGAAAATATTAACTTAACATTTATAAAAATATAAAAAGGCTATTGTTGCATGAATAATGTAATAAATGTAATTATGCATGGAATATGGGCCAATATTGCAAAATTATGTAAATGGCTAAAAAATACAAAGATAATTATATGAAATAAAGTAAAATATTATAAAACATATATGTAGATGTAAAATAATAAATTTGGATGATTAAGTCATCACAAAATAATTTGAAAGGATAATTAATAAATATTTGAACAATTTAAATGCAAGAAAATCAATTTTAAAGCTTTCAAATTAAAGAAATTTATAAAAATGTTTATATGACTCTTTTAAATTGGTGATGATGCAAAAAATGATATTTTGAAAGTATATATGATATATATAAAATATGAGGGCAAAATTGGAGCTGCCCCTCTTTACCCGAAAATAATGAAAGAATTGTCGGGTAAAGAAAAATAATGACCAATTTTATTCGAAGAAGTAAGGAATGATTTCACTACAACAAATTTGGCCTAAGGCCACACTAATTGTTTACAACGCTTGAAAAGCGTGGCCATATATATGTACGACAACACTTTATAAGTGTGGTCTTAGGAAAGAACTTTTGGCTACGATTTATTAGGTGAGGATTATAAAGCGTTCCTAGTAATACTATAAAACTATTAATACTACACTTTTTAAGTATTGCAAAATCATAAAATTATTGGCAATATTTACTCATATGTGACGCAACGCTTTCTGAGCGTGCTTCTTATTATTTGTAAAGGCAACTCTACGTAAGCGTGCTCTAAAAATTTTTCCAAAAGTTCCCGCTACAATTTCCCCCTAAAAATTTGCTGAAAACCTACGCCCTAAAATATTTCACTAAAATCTATCTTCCAGGTTTTACCCACACTAGAAGAAAATCTCCTCGTTCTTCTTCCCTAAAATTCCATAAGCAAAGTTTAGGGTACTTCTTATATCTTTTAGCAAATTGAGTAAAGCGGAGTAGAGTGGGTTGAAATATTTCCATTGGGTTATGTGAAAATCAAATTCAAATGGGTATTTCGTTATTTAGGGCTTGCAGCCGCTTCAAAAATCTTGTGTAAGATGACTGTCAATTTTAAGGTTAAGCTCTATTAGTTTGTGATGGAGGTTTATTATTCTTGATAGGAGAATACTTTTTATTTTCTATATGGTGTTTACTCTCAAAGAAATAGATATCTGATGCTCGCAAAGCCTCTTTGATTTAGGACCCGTTTGACCATAGATTTTGCCAAAATAAATTTGGGTTTTATTTGTCAAACACATGTTTGGCCATAGATTTTGCGTATATTTTGGCAAAATCCCAAGTCACAAATCCCAAAAATGGTTTTGGGTCAAAATATCACTATTATATTTTTTAAAAATTATCTTCAAACTTTTGTATTTTATAAAAGAGCCCACCATTTACTATTTTGTAACGATGTTGCTTTGTCTTCTCGGTCATATGATAGTGCATCATGTAGTTCATTATAAAAATGATAATTTTGTATCAAATTTATTTATGTTCAGGACTATGGTTTGCGATAATATAATGAATGTTATTGATAATGGTACTGTTGGTTATTTGTGATAGTTTATAGAACTTCTTACTATAAGTCATGTTTCATGTTTTTACAAACCAAACTTCATCCAAAACCGATGTCCAAACACATTTTCATCTTCAAACCAAACTTCACCCAAATCATATTTTTCAGAATAAATTTGGGAATCTATGGCCAAATGCTAGCTTAGTTTATTGCCTTGCATTTTTTCACTTTAGAGATAAATGAATATAGCAATTTTTTTAGATGACGAGTACGGATTATTTCATGCGTTTTTGAATGTTGAGAATATCTGCTCTTTGTACCTATTCACTAGGTGGTGGAAGTAATTTGCTCGTGATTGAGGATTCTCATCTGATACACATGCTTTTTGGCTCGCCTGTTAAGGTAAAGTGTACTTATTAATGTCTATTCCCAGTGTGTTGTTATTATGTTGACTATTTATCAGTTGCAAAGGGCAGAGGTCACGATGTAGATTTACATATGTATGTGGAGAATTGTTGCATATATTTGTTAATATCCTCATTGTTTAAAACTAAGAAGAAGAAAAACAAAATTAGTAATTTTTTACCGCCTGATCTATTTTTCTTGAAAGAAATTCTTTATAGTTCTTACTTCTCAGTGTCATGACATTACGGTTTATTTAGTATTGGTTAAAGCGAATAATGTATATGATTTGAATGAACTTTGCGGCTTGAAATGAGTCAATGACTATGATATTTGTGAATGTGCTAAAAGAAAATTTTGAGTTGTTACTGCAATAGTTCTTTTTATAAGTCGTGGGGAGTATATATGCTGAAATATTTAAAAACACACAAAAAGAGGAAAATGAATTATGTTAATAATTTTGGAATGAAACTATTAAGAGACTAGGTAAATGTATAGATGATTGGGATAGTTTATTGAACAACGCTAGCTCTAAATGGACGAAAAGAATAGGAATAGAAAAAGATCAAATTGGCAAAGGTTTTGCTTATTGTCACAATAAAATAGTTTCTTTTTTATCGATAAAAGCTGAGATTGATATGATTTACCTTTTTAGTCTCATACCAGTTTAGATTGACAAAGCTGTTAAATTTTTGCTAAAGGATATTCTTTAAAACTATTTTTGGGTATTATTACAACTCCAGATATTAATGTTAGCAGGTTGTGTATTTTCGCAAGTGTATGTGGCTTTCAAATGAACTACTTGAGTATTTAACTGACAGAAGTTGAAATAGTTAGGTGCTACACCTGGATGAAGTTTTGATGCATCTTTTAAAGTATAAGAGGGAGCAGAACTTTAAACCTTCTTGAATTGATTGATCAATCAAACTATGAAAATGAATATAGATGATAATTGTCCGCTTTGAGATGATCTTTGAACTTAATCAGTTGTTTTATTGTTAAAATAATGGCAATTGGAAGCGAATAATCGTTGTTATTAATTGATGTATTTGCTACCATAGCTGAAAAGACTCAAAAATAAATAATTCTCACTCAATTAATTATGTTTGACACAACCTTGTTATTGTCACTTTTCTCTGTTAGTTTTACTTTGAATATCTCTTAATTGCTCTTGAGAAGTTAGAGTTCAAATTATCAATCCCAGAATGTTGGAATACTTGCATTTTATGAAGTGTGATTGGGAGGCTTTTTCTAAAGTTCTAGGACACACTACATCTGTTTTAGGTCTATAAGAAGTTTAAAACATCAGACAAATTCCATCTTTCCTGCTCTCTTATTCTTTTTCACCATATTTAGTAAAAGCTAGAACAACCATAAGAACAAGACTATAATGTCGGTACTCTAGCTCAGCATGAATGCATCATGTATAACTTTGGTATGGTACTCCTATTCTTTTCCTGATTTATTTTTAATTTCATCTGAGCTTACCCTTATTTCTCTTTTTTCCTTCTTTCTGTTTGATGACAAAACATTCAATGAGTTCCGGCAGTCACTACTTGGTTTGAGTTTATATCATTAAAATTATTTGTTTGTGTATTTGTAATTTTTTTGTGCTTTTTTACATGTCTAGTTTATAGTTTGTCTTTTTATTTTACTGATCTAGTCATTTCTGATTTTAGATGATTATGTCTTTACACTTTTAGTATGTTTATCATACTCTACATGGCTTCCAGGTTATTATTCACAATAAGGTATGTGTTCTACTATATTGTTACCAATATTTAGTAAAGTTAAAATTTGAACTGCATTGAACTAATTTGCTGTTTTTTCCTTCTGGTATCAAGCTAGTTGATGATTTTCATTATAATTTCAATCTATATGAAAAAAGTATAGGCAAGATTTCTTCAATATTCTACAGAAATGCTGAATACAGGTGAATTTTCAATGACTAGCTGTTACTACTTCCTTATGAATTTTCATGGGAAGTGTATCTTGTTCTTATCTCCCGATAGTCGTACTGGCTAATTACCATCTCGGTACCAAGTTACTACTGAAATATTTGTTTATCAATTATCTTTTTGTGTAAGCTATCACGATCATCTTCCTTGAGTGAGATGATATTCAATCTTGTTTTGACCTTCCATCAGATGACTTTTTCTTCAAACAACAGTAAACATGTTGATGACCCTGAAATCTTGTTCTCCCTATTGACCTTGTAGTATATTCAATAGATGTATGTACATCTGTCTGCTTTATAGTGCTCATCTTTTAATATAGGAGTATATTGGAAGTTGACGTGAAGATATAACCTTTTCACATTATTATCATGCTATAACAAACAGTACATCTTTGTTTTGTTTCAGTTGCAGGTATGGGGAGGCACATCTACTAAAGAGAATAAAGAAAATACAAATGTGGAACTTAAGGCTTACAAACTTACAGAAGTTTCTACGAGTTTGAACAAGAAAAGCTCACATGCTGCTTAGATTAATGGCGAAGTCAAGCCTACAAAAAATGGATCAGTTACAAAATCAAGAGATGATTTGAAGGGTGTTAAACTAGCCTTGTATCAAAAAGGAAATTAATCTGTAGCTAAGGGGATAGCAAATGTAGTTTCTAATAGATGCTAACTTCAACTGATTAATATGTTTAAAGTATTATCATGATACATATATTTGATTTTTTAAGTTCATTGTTAGGGTGCGCACCTTTGAGCAATTTGAAATTTGTTTGGTTGTATAGCTAAGTGTACGCATTCGAACTTTTTTTTAGTTATTTGTTTGTTGATGTAGTTCTTGAGATTTTCATACTTAGCAATTATCTCAAAATATAGGATAATAGATGTTTGGTAAAAAATGTGATTACTCGGGGATATTAAAAAAATGTAATTTATATATTATAAAAAGCACTTTAGAAGGATTCTTGCAGAAGCTATGCTTGAAAAATGTAGCCTATAAGGTTCCGAATGCCACATTATAGAAGTGTTGCTATGGATTTAAAAAGTGTTGTTACAAGGGATATGCACAAGCATGGTCTTTGTATCTTATAGGCCACGGTTTTAAAGCATGGCTTCTAAAGCAACACTTTGAAAGTGTGGCCTTAGGGCAAAGGTTACGCCAATTTAGGCCACCCCATAAAAAGCGTTCCCTAAAGTCGAAAAGTGTGGCTTTTGATCAAATGCCACACTTTTTGCTAGTTTAGGCCACATTTTTCACGGTTGGCTAAAGGCCTAAAATGGTGTAGTGTGTGTTTTGAAAAAAGTGGGGCCGAACCCTGGTTCTTGAGTTGCCTACATATTCCTGGTGTTACAGGAATCAGGCCGTGTGTAGTTCTAGATCCAACGACGAACGAAATCGATGGAGTTGTTATAAGAGTGGTCGTATGTTTCAAAAAAGGATCTTTTGGGTAGGATAGTGTCGTATGTAACAGATGATTTCAGGTGGAGCTATGAATGTGAATTTGATCGTTACGGATGTATAAGGCAAATATTTGAACGATTATAGAACAAAGGGTAATCAATTACTGATCTTCGGTTACGTTTGAGGCGATCGAAGGATGTGAACGTCGTGAACGGAAACCGGAGCGAGAGTTGCTCCTGTTTGTAGAACGGTTACCTCCCGAGATACCTGCAAACTTGAACACGATACACGCGAATATATATGGGTTTCAAAAATTTAAACATGATGCAAATTCCCTTCGGACTATGAGATTTGTCTTTGGACGATGAGGATGATGTACTTAGACCATGACGTCCTGGGCCATGAAGTGTATGATAAGTGGTTCGCAGGCCATGAAATGGTGTCCTCGTGCCATGAGGATGGTGCCTCTAGACTATGACGCCTTTGAATAATGATATGCAATTTCGAGAGATCCTCCGACCATGGCATGATGTATTCGGACTATAAGGATGATGCCCTCAGACTATGACGCCTTCGGACAATGTGGCGATGTTTCAGCCCATGAAATGCAAAGTTGCTAATATTGATCGCTTGATAAAGGAAACATATGATGCTCAGTCATATGCGAGAATGAGACGAGACAAGGCTTAGTCTTGTATGGGATGAGGGAGGTGTTATAACCCGATGCAAAGAGTGGAGACAATGCTTAATCTCTTGCAAGGAAAGGTAGTGCTTAGCCTTATATAGTATGGAGTCAGTGCTTAGTCTCATGCAGAGAATGGAGGCGGTGTTTAGTCTCATGCAAGTAGAGGCAGTTTAGCCTTATGCAATATGGAGGCAGCGCTTGGCCTCATGCGAGGAATAGAGACAATGCTTAGTCTCATGCAAAGAAAGGCAATGCTTAGCCTTGTGCGATGTGGAGGTGGTACTTAGTTTCATGCAAAGAGCGGAGAAAGTGTTTAGTATCATGCAAGAAAGGCATTGTTTAGCCTTATGTAGTATGAAGGTAGTGCTCAGCCCCATGCAAAGGATAGAGACAATGCTTAGTCTCATTCAGGGTGAGGGCAGTGTTTAGCCCTATGCAAGGAGTAGAGACAATGCTTAGTCTCATGCAAGGAATGGAGACAATGCTTAGTCTCATGCAAGGTGAGGGAAGTGTTTAGCCCTATGCAAGGAGTAGAGACAATGCTTAGTCTCATGCAAGGAATAGAGACAATGTTTAGTCTCATGCAAGGTGAGGGCAGTGTTTAGCTCTATGCAAGGAGTAGAGACAATGTTAAGTCTCATATAAAGGAAGGCAGTGCTTAGACTCATGCAATGATGAGGGAAGTGCTTAGCTCTATGTGAGAAAAGCGATGACTAAATGCAAGAAGATAAAGCATTTCTTAGCTTGATGTGTTTGCATTTGGTGACTTTTGTCGGTGTGAAGATAGTGATCTTGCTGTGTGTATGTATTTGCGGACGTTCGTGTTATGTTCATTGTTCCTGCATCCAAAGGAAAATCGTGAGTTTTGCTGGGGGAAAGATTGGTTCGTGCTCTCGATTCCTTGCTTTGCCTTTGCTCTTGTCTGGAGGTCTTGTTTGAGCCACCCCGGGTAACGTCTGGATACTATAAAAATAAAAGTTTTGACAAACATGCATTTCATAAATTGTTTATAAGAATGTAGTTGTTCGAAATATGTGATAATGCATGAGGGCGAATAACTTGTTAAATTGATGACTGTGACATGCTTTTGAGACATTGCAACCTCTTTGACTTGGAATTTTTAGGATTCTCTTCAAAATTCTGTCCCAGTTTAAATGCATACTTCTGGCGATACATTTCTTGGCGATTTTAAACATGATGAGATCGGGCAAACTCGAGTTCTTGCCCTAGTTACTGATCATAGGGGGAATGGAGATTTTATTATGATGTGACCGAACCCACATGGCTTCCTACGTACCGCCTCTTAAACGGGAATCATGTCAAGCGTAGTTCAGTTACATCAAATAGAAATTACAAACATAATCTTAAACATAGTATCTCTTGATTGCGTTCGAATTGATGGGTTTTGGCCAAATCTCTCCATCCATTTCTATAAGTATAAGTGCTGCTCCTGTTAATACGCAGTAAACCATGTAAGGGCCTTGCCAGTTGGGTGAGAATTTCCCTTTTGCTTTATCCTGATGTGGGAAGATCCGTTTTAGTACCAATTGCCCCGGTGTGAATTGCCTTGACCTAACCTTTTTGTTGAAAGCTCTTTCCATTCTATTTCGGTAGAGTTGACCGTGACACACTGCGTTCATTATTTTTCCATCAACGAGAGCTAGTTGTTCATATCAGTTCTGTACCCACTTTGCGTCGCTGAGCTCGACTTGCTGTATGATTTTTAAGGAAGGGATCCCCACTTCGGCGGGAATGACGGCTTCAGTACTGTAAACCAGTAGGTAGGGAGTTGCCCTAGTTGATGTACGAACTGTGGTTCGATACCCGAGTAACGCAAATGGTATCTTCTCGTGCCATTGTTTGTAATTGTCTACCATTTTTCTCAATATCTTCTTGATATTCTTGTTGGCGGCTTCTACGGCTTCATTCATTTGCGGCCTATATGCTGTAGAATTTCGGTGCTTGATCTTGAATGTTTCACGCATAGTTTTCATCAAGTCACTGTTGAGATTGGCGGCATTGTCAGTAATGATTGATTCAGGTACTCCAAATCGACAAACAATGCGGTCCCAAATAAAATCGGCTACGACCTACTTGGTTACTGCCTTTTAGGATGCAGCTTCAACCCATTTTGTGAAGTAGTCTATAGCCACCATAATGAACCTATGTCCGTTTGAAGCCGCGAGTTCGATTGGTCCGATGGCATCCATGCCTCAAGCAGAGAAAGGCCAGGGCGAACTCATTGCATTGAGTTCGTTGGGAAGCACTCGTATCATATCAGCATGTATCTGGCATTGGTGACACTTTTGAACATAGTTGATGCAATCTATTTCCATAGTCATCCAGAAATACCCTGCCCTTAATATCTTCTTTGCCAAAACGAAACCATTCATGTGAGGTACGCAAGTTCCGGCATGCATTTCCTTGAGCAATCTAGACGCCTCCTTGGCATCGACACATCTCAATAATCCCAGGTCAGGATTTCTTCTATACAAAATTCCTCTGGTTTGAAAGAAAAGATTGGCTAATCTTCGGAGCATCCGTTTCTGAGTGTGGGTATCATTCTTTGGATATTCTCCTTTTTTCCAAGTATTCCTTGATATCGTGGAACCATGGATTTCCGTCGAACTTTTCTTTAATATGAGCACAATAAGCTGCATGCTTATGAATTCCTATTGAGATCGTATCGATGAAATTCTTGTCCGGATGTTGTATCATGGAAGCCAAGGCGGCCAATGCATCTGCAAACTCATTCCGAATCCTTGGAACATGTCTGAATTCTATCTTTGTGAATCTCTTGATCAACTCTTGTATGCAATGCAAGTATGGAAATATTTTGGTGTTCTTAGTAGCCCATTCTCCTAGAACCTGGTGCACTAATATATCTGAATCTCCGATTACCAGCAACTCATGAACGTTCATGTCAATGGACAACCTGAGTCCCAGGATGCAGGGCTCATATTCCGCCATATTGTTGGTGCACGGGAACCTGAGTTTTGCGGATACCGAGTAATGTTGACCGGCCTCTAACTCTAAGACAACTCCGATACCCGCTCCTTTGAAGTTTGCTGCTCTGTCGAAGAACATACTCAAACCGTCGTATGCCTCGATAATATATTCTCCTATAAACGATACCTCATCGTCAGGAAAATAAATTTTTAACAGTTCGTAATCTCCGTCTACGAGATTTTCTGCCAAGTGATTCGCTAATGCTTGCCCTTTGACTGCCTTCTGAGTTACATAGACGATGTCAAACCCACTCAGCAATATCTGCCACTTTACTAAATTGCCTGTAGGCATGGGTTTCTGAAAGATGTATTTTAGTAGATCCATCCTTGATATGAGATATGTAGTGTACGCACAGAAATAATGTCTCAACTTCTGGGCTATCCACGTCAAAGTGCAGCAGGTGCGTTCCAACAAAGAGTACGGGCTTCGTAAGGTGTGAACTTCTTGCTCAGATAATATATCACATGCTCTTTCCTTCCAGTTTCATCATGTTGTCCTAGAACGCAACCAAAGGCCCCATCCAACACAAACAGATAAAGCAGCAGGGGTCTTCCTGGTTCTGGGGGGACCAACACGGGCGATTTAGATAAATACTCCTTGATTTTGTCGACGGTTTTCTGGCATTCTTCAGTCCAGCTTATTGCTGCATCTTTCCTTAGCATTTGGAAGATTGGCTCACATATTACCGTTGATTGTGCTATAAAACGGCTAATATAATTTAGGCTCCCTAGAAAACTTATCACATCTTTCTTATTCTTTGGCGGCGGCAAATCTTGGATAGCTTTGATTTTTGACGGGTCTAACTCAATACCTTGGCGGCTGATGATGAAACCTAAAAACTTTCTAGCAGGGACTCCGAAGGCACATTTTGCAGGATTCAACTTCAAATTGTATTTTCAAAATCGGTCGATAAATTTCTTCAAGTCTCCTATGTGATCCGAACTCCTGTTAGATTTGATGATAACATCGTCCACGTACACTTCTATTTCCATGTGTATCATGTCGTGAAAGATAGTCTCATGGCCCTTATATAGGTGGCCCCATCATTCTTCAAATCGAAAGGCATCATTTTGTATTAATATATTCCCCACAGCGTGATAAAGGCGGTCTTTTTGGCGTCCTCTTCATCCATCCAAATCTGACGGTATCCTACGAAACAGTCGACAAAGGATTTGAGTTCATGCTTGGCGCAATTGTCAATCAGTATGGGTATGTTAGGCAGTGGAAAATCATCCTTAGGACTTGCTATGTTTAGATCTCGGTAATCGACACATACTCTAACTTTCCCATCTTTCTTTGGAACTGGCATAATATTGGCTAACTAGGTCGGGTATTCGACCACTCAGAGAACCTTGGCTTTGATTTGCTTGGTGGCCTCCTCTTTTATCTTCAAACTCATATCTGGCTTGAACTTTCTGAGCTTCTACTTTACCGTGGACACATGGGATTGATGGGTAGCTTGTGAGCTACTATGGATGTGCTTAACCCGGTCATATCATCGTAGGACCATGCAAAGATGTCCTCATACTCCTTTACGAACCTGATATACTCTTCTTTCTCTAACGGTGATAGATGAATGCTTATACGAGTTTTCTTGACCGTCTCAGAATCCGCTAAGTTAACGGCCTCAGTTTCCTCCAAATTAAACTTCAGTTTGTTTTCAAAATTCTCTACTTCTTTGACAATTTCATCAAGTATCACATCGTCTTCCAGATCTTCCAAATCACTGTCCTTATATTGCGTTGTCTCTTTACATGTCACAGTCGTAGGTTCATCAAGATATATAATAATTATGCTGAAAAGAATGTAGAAAGATAATAATAAATATGAAACAGTAATGCATTAATAAAACTTTAAAATGTCAACAAGTACGACTCGATGGCTCGAGTAATTATTTTAAAATAAAATACTGAAAATGTCTTAAATGCTCGAAACAATTTGGAAATAAATCATGCTAATTTGCCATGCTACCCAGGAACTCGGCGAGCCCGGGATGGTGCAACGGTCCAGTTCTTGAGAACAACTCCCACTTTCATTGTCTGAATGGTAAGGTCTTCCTCCTCCTCAACAATTGCATTGTAGTCCATATCTTCTTCATCTAGAAATAGCTTCCTCATACTGGCCAATCCTAACACTTACTGAATAAATGGTAAAATTCAACCAACAACTATTAAATATGAAATAGAAATTTCTATACAAAGCCAACAATCCCATAATCGGTAGTACAATTCATAAGCTTTACTAAGTTCGCTAGAAAATCTATAAGTACAACTGTTCCGGAATAAAATAAACTATACATAAATAACTTCCGAAGGTGACTTTGAGGCCTGCGAACGCGACAACAGGTATACCTTGAAGTCTCCACAATAATATTTGATCCTCTATCTAACAATCCACAAACTCCGAAGTGTTTGGATCTGCACAAAAATGTGTAGAAGTGTAGTATGAGTATACCATGGTCGGTATCCAGTAAGTATCAAGACTAACCTCGGTGGAGCAGTGACGAGGTACAAGTCAAGACACTCACTAGACAAAGTAACTTGTACAGTATAGAAGTATAAAGCTAATAATGGAAAGCAGAAATCAGTAAATGACAAGAACACCGAGAAGTATCATTGAAACAAAATAAGGAACACAGAGGACAATCAATTAATCAAGTCGTGCTAACATAAGATTCACAATGAAATCACCTCATGATACCTCATCTCATAGTCACAAGTCACGGGTCTCAACCCACCATCATGTACTCATGACACCTCGTGCCCACATCTCGAATCACTACCGCACGGACAACTCACGTGCCAATATCTCAATCTGTCGGGCATGATTACAGGCTCACATTCACAATCTGCCCGGTGTGGTCACATGCTCACAATCATAATTCGCCCAGCATGATCACATGCTCACAATCACAATTCGCCTGGCATGGTCACAGACTCACAATCACAATTTGCCCGACATGGTCGCAGGCTCAATATCAACACGGAAACAAATAATACAAGAACACATGGGCATGATCAATAAATGTCAAGTTTCATACTCCTGAGCTAGTATAAGTGGCATGCTACAGTGTATGCTTGTGCGAGTGTACTACTGCAGCCCAAGTCAACAAGTAATATCAAAGACATCGAATAGCTCATCGAAACAACAAATCAAGCCACGTAAGGTGTATGACAAACACAAGGAAAGGCACAGCATCACACGAAAATCACCAACACAATGTCTCTAAACCATCATACATCATCCCTAACATTGTCACCCTTATCTATCCGATAGCCACCCGTATCACTCCATGTAATAGACACCCTTATCACACCGCCCTTATAATAATATTTGCCACTCTTATCTCTCTGATAGCCACTCGTATCACTCCGTATAATAGCCACCCTTATCACTCCGCCCGTACAATAACACAATAGCCACCCTTATCACTCCGTACATTCAACAACGGTGAAATGCCACCCTTATGCTCCACATAACAACAACGGTAAAATGCCACCCTTATACTCCACATAACAACAACGATGAAATGTCACCCTTATACTCTTCATAACAATAACGGTGAAATACCACCCTTATACTCCGCATAATAACAACCAAAACCACAGAACAGTTCACAAATGCTAACATCACAACAACACGACGTATCAACTCACAACACAAGTGCCCATGGGCCACAACCTTTCCAAATATCCAACAATATCAATATTTCCACAACAAATAGCTCACAGCTCAAACACAATGTGTATAAAATCTCAATAACAACAACAGGAATGGGAAAGTAACTCAACAAGGAACGACACCCCCTTTTTACACATCTTCAATTAAAATCGATTAATTACTTTCGATAACCTCAATTCTAATTAATTATTTAAGGATAAACTCAATTGTGAAAGTATTTCCATGAAATGACAAACTTCGGCTCCTAGTGTATGAATTAAGCTAACAATAAAAGAGATGGCACGAACTAGTACTATGTCTAAATCCATGAGAATAACCCGGCAACAAAAGGGATATCATGTACAACAACTTCAACTAAGAACAAATCCACAATAAAAGAAATCACATAATGATAAAAGTGATAACAACTTCACATAAAGCATATAAGAGCAAACTCGACAAGTAAAAAATGCAACATGTAACGATAACTTCAAATAAAGCATATGATAATAGACATGACAAGTAAAAGATACAACATTTGCTAACAATTCCAAATGAATACATGAAAGAAGCTTAAAAGTCTAAACAGGCAAATTTCCACATATAAGCCCGAGTACGTACTCGTCACCTCGCGTACACAGCTTTCACATAACACAAATAGCACAAACGACTCGAATCCTAAGGGGTAGTTCCCTCACACAAAGTTAGGCAAGATACTTACCTCAAAGAAGCTAAACTGATACTCTAAAATGACCTTCTCATGTGAAACAATCTCCGAACGGCTCAAATCTATCCAAAATAACTTAATATCATAAATAAAAATCGTAGGAAATAATTTCGGATAATAAGGCTTCGATCTTTAATAAAAACTAAAAGTTAACCCAAAATGTCAACCCCGGGCCCGCACCTTGGAACCTGATAAAATTTATAAAATTTAAACACCCATTCAATTATGAGTCCAATCATAGTAATTTCATCCAATTCCGACTCCGAATCACTATTCAAAACCCAATTATTCTCTTTAGAAAAGTTTTTGATAAAAACCTCCAATTCTCCAATCAAAACATGGATTAATTCACAAATGAACTACTGAAATCATATTAAAATACAAATATTAAGATTAGATACTGATCCCCGTGAAAATCAAGAAGAACGCCGTGAAAATCACCTCAATAGGAGCTCTAGAACTCAAGATATGCTCAAAATACCAAAAGAACGTAGTCTGATTTTTTTATACACAGGCATTTCCGCTTTTGCGCCCAAAAGGCCGCACCTTCGTATTTTCAGCTGTCATTTCCGCTTTTGCGGACCATTTTTCGCACCTGCGGGGTCGCAGATGCGGACCCAACTTCGCATCTGCGAAGCATCAGCACCAGCTCTTTTCTCCGACACTAAAATGAGCATAACTTCCTCATACGATGTCCAAATTTAACGATTCCTTTTGCTATGGCTCCGTAATTACGATACGGATCTAATGCTTCAATCTAAACAAAAATTGATGCTCATTTTCTTAACGTGGTACTATTTATGCTTGAAGAAACGACGTCGAAACATAAAAAACGAGCGCAACACAACCCAAACCTATTTGAAACTCCCCCGACCCCCTTGGGACCCCGTCCGAACATACCAATAAGTCCCAAAACATAACGCGGACCTGCTCGAGGCCTCAAATCACATCAAACAATATCAAAACTACGAATCGCACCTTAAATCGAACTTAATGAACTTTCAACTTCTACAACTCGCACCGAATCATATCAAATCAACTCAGAATGACGTCAAATTTTGCATGCAAGTCCCAAATGGCACAACGGAGCTATACTAACTCCCGAAATCGAAATTTGAACCCGATATCAATAAAGTCAACTCCCGGTCAAATCTTTCAACCTTCCAAATATTCGACTTCGCCAAAATGCATCAAATCAACCTACGTACCTCCAAATTCAAATCCGGACAAAAGCCTAAGTCCAAAATCACCATACGAAACTATTTGAATCATCAAAACACCATTCCGGAGTCGTCTACACAAAAGTCAAACTTGGGTCAACTCTTACCACTTAAACTTCTAAAACAAGAATCATTCGTTCAAATCAATCCTGAATTATCCGAAAATCGAACCCGGCCACACACGCAAGTCATGATACACAATATACGAAGCTGCTTAAGACGTTAAGCCACTGAACATAACGCTAATTCTCAAAACGATCGGTCAGATCGTTACAACTGATCATGTTGGAATTTGTGCCAGACATCTGACTTATTGTTCTGAGCACTTTGAAGCTGTGTAACAGGTTCCCTATCTGGTTCTCATATGAAGTTTGTTAAATCATCAAAATACAAAAGACACGTAATTTATGATAATCTGTATGGTGATCACTATGTTCTACAATAGATTCTTTTTGGTTCATCTTCTAATTGTTGTCCAAAATCCTCTTCGTCATCCTCTGGATGTGATGACACATTCAGATCCATGCTGGCAATTCAAGTCTCACCAGAAAGCATATGTCACGGTGCTTATAAGCAATTTATTAGGACCGTAAGGAAGCCACCGCAGTTCTGTTCCTACAACAAATAAGATCATACATGGAACTATTCAACTAGACTAGCCAAAAAAACAAGCTAATACTCGAAAGTGATAACCGGGAAGGCTGAATCTAATCGAACTTCCATAACATCAACCGGGAAGGCTGAATCTAATCGAACTTCCATAACATCATTCAAGTACTAGATAGGTAAGAAATATTATGTGTGTATATAAAATATGTTGAATCTCCTTGGCTTTGTGTATTTACTTTTATAAATTTTGACTCCCTTTAGTTAAAATCCTGACTCCGTCATTGGGTGTAAGAGAAGGATTCAAGATTTAAATTTTATGGGTTCAACATTTAAAATTTTTTAACATTATGGGTTCATTTTCACTATTTCTTACAACTTTAATAAAGTTTTACACATAAAATTTATACTCTGCTTCGAAAGTTATTTTTTCAATTGAATCCATAGCAATAATACTACATCCACCGCTAGGTGCACCCCCGAAAAAATCAGACCAATGCAGCAAAACAAAAAACAAGTTAGCATGCAGAAAAGTAAAAGAAATAAAGCAGTTGAACCCGTGGGTAAGCTCCCAAAAAACCCCTGAAATAAGCTGTTGCACGATGTCATCAATCATACAAAAAGAGAAAATAGCACATAAAATGAATTCGAATTAAGCACCAAAAGAGTCAAACAGCACGTGCTCCCCAAATATATCGGACCAATGCAGCCAAAGAAAGTTATCATCGCCGATCATCAGTCTTATATCCTGTTTGGCCAAGCTTTTGACACTTTTTTTAAAAAAATAAAAATGCTTTTTTTTAAAAAAGAATGCTTTTTTTAAAAAAAAAATGCTTTTTTTTTTCAAAATTTGAGTGTTCGACCAAACTTTTAGAAGAAAAAAATATATTTTTGAGTAGAACCAAACAGTTTTGAAGAAGCAGAAAAAGTAGTTTATTTCCAAAAGCACTTTTGAAAAAAATACACTTAGAAGAATTTTTTAAAAGCTTGGTCACTCACTACTTGTTGTTCAAAGCAGAGGCGGAGCTAGAGATTTAAGTGTGTGAGTTCTAAATTTTAAAATAAAATATTGCTTCCAGGGGGAATCGAACCCCCATCTTTTTCAGCGAACCCGCAACCCTTACTGTTGAACCAAGACCCCTTTTGTTACTGGGTTTGACAGTATATATTTATATAGATTTAGTAAATATTTCAATACAAATACAGAG
Source organism: Nicotiana otophora (assembly GCA_000715115.1). Lineage (NCBI taxonomy): Eukaryota > Viridiplantae > Streptophyta > Magnoliopsida > Solanales > Solanaceae > Nicotiana > Nicotiana otophora. The sequence goes on from AWOL01S0003653.1 coordinate 56,267, forward strand.
TTCCGAAAAAAGTCACTGGGTTCGCCCGAACCCGCACCCGCTACTGTAGCTCCGCCCCTGGTTCAAAGTACTTTTCAAATTAGCCAAACACAAATGCTTCTCACCAAAAATACTTTTAAAAAAAATACTTTTGAGAAAAATCACTTTTCAAAATAAGCTGATTTTTGAAGCTTGCCCAAACAGGCTATTAGAGGCTCCTAGAAAAAAAAAAAATCTGACTGCACTAAAGGGTGTATGACCTAGTGCAAAATGAAGTGGGTTGAGAACCATGAGGTCTCATACCCAAAAAAAACAAAACACTAGGTAATTTTTCTCTTCTATCTAAGTATGGATAAACAAAGTTACCAAGTAACTATGGTGGTGGGAGATAGCAGATACTCGGTGCTAGTGAGAGATAGCAAATATTGGCCTTGATGCCACGATTGTAAACAAAGTAATCACCACGGTTGCAAATAAATAAAATATCGAAAAAAGAAATTAATCAGAACTAATTCCCAGCGACTCTACGCATACAACTACAAGGAACATCACAAATATTCACAATTGAAACCTAAAGTATGATACCTAGCTCCAAATTAAGCCGTTATGAAATCACACTCAAAACGAGCAACTAACAAAAAAACCCTACTATTCAAACCTTGAGGGAAAACAAATTGCAGGAGCTCAACTTGAAACCAGAGGAAAAATTATCACTCTACCGTATAGAGAACTCAAAAAATCCTACGATTAATTAAGTAAATATTTTATGAACTCAAAACTCAAAACCCTAGAGAGAGCGAAACCAAAGAGGCGGTGTAGTGAGAGAAAGAGAGAAAGATTTATGGCTCAATCCATAGGAAGACAAAGGATTACCGATATTAAAAGTGCATGGGAGGAGAAATAGACGATTGAAAACAGAGAGAAAGACACATCGTTTAGTACGTAAGTAGTACTATTGCATGCGAAAAATAGTCGGACCATGGGAGTTGGAACCAGCGGGGCGAGCAGTGGGCTCCTACAAAAAATCCTGGAATATGACACTTTTTGGGTGATTTTAAGTGTGCGTTTGGACTATGAGTGTTTAACGGGCGGACTGGGACTGGCTGGACACAAAAAAACCAGCCCATCCGTTTAACGTTGCGGGCTGTACTTTTTCGGGTTATTTTTATCCGTTCGGGCTTAGCGGACTGGACCGGGCCGTGCAATTTTTTTTTTAAAATAAATTTTATTTTTCTTATTCAATGTTATTGATACTTAAGTGTTTGCAAACTTTTAAGGCTTAAAATTAAACTTTGAAGTTTAAAGTTTTAAATTTGAAATTTAAATTTTACAATTTTAAAATTGAAATTTGAAAGTAAGTGGCTACAAAAAATTATTTAATAAGACAAATAGGCAATATGTAAGGATCAAGCTCCGAAGACTTTCATTTGATATTTTTATTGAACAATATATAATACTTCAAATTAAATTGCAAGTTCTTTTTTGATTTTGTTATTTTTGAACTTGCAAATTAAAAGTTTACAACAATTATAAAAAATAAAAAATAAAAAATAAAAAGAAATAGTACATCACATGCTTTGCATTATTTTTGTAAATTCATCCATGTCAACATGAGTTTCTTGGTTTCCGGTATTGGTTGAATCAGAACCATAAACCATTATATCTCTAATTTCTTGGTCCTCCGCTTCATCTACCTCGTCACGCCCTTGATTTCGCCGTTCTGATCTTATCCAATCTCTGAAGCACACTAGAATTTCCAAAGCGTCGCTGCCCAATGAAAGGCATGTATCTTCTAGTTGCTGCCTTACTTGGCTAAATGCGCTCTCTGATGCGACTATTGAAATCGGCACATTTAGCACGTCTCGAGCCACGTCTCTAAATAATTCAAGGCCACTCTTCACAATCAAATTATAAATATGACATGCACATCTAACATGAAATATTTCAGGAAGTGATGGGTGTGGATGCAATTTTAATATTGTAATAGCAGCATTGTTGTTAGAAGCATTATCAAATGACACATACAAAATCTTTTCTGCAAGATCATAAAATATAGCAACTCCATGGATAGTATTACTTATAAATGCACCAGTATGACTTTGATATTCATCATATTTAAAAGCAATAACACATTTTTGCATACAAAAATTATCATCTATCCAATGGCATGTAACAATCAAATAATCATTACCATTTACAATACGACCAATATCAGAAGTAAGAGAAATTCTACAAGAAAGATTGGCAAACAAATAACATATATATGTCTGATATTGTCCAAAAAGCCTAAAGATATCAGCTCTACAAGTACTTCTAGGAATACCTTTAAACAAAGGGTTATAAATTCATTGAATATAAGTAACAAGATATGGTGAAGCAGCAAAACTAAAAGGTAAATAACCTAAAACAATCATTTTAGCTAATTCTTCCCGATCTTTCTTAATATCGTATTTACCCATTAACCCTCCAGTACCCGAGTTAAGTTTTTATTGCCCATCTTCCTCATCTACTCCCCAATCAAGGGGTGGCTGTATACCATGTGCCTACGAAGTTGACCCGTTCCCCCTCCCTTACCTGTCTCATGTTTATAAATATCCTTACAAATTCTACATCTTACATAATTTTTATCTTCTTCTAGTCTGTCAAAAAAATTCCAACACTTACTTCTTAATCTTCGATTCTTCTTAATAGGGAGGGGAG